>JAKUCV010007012.1:28926-152258 GCA_028386065.3 Turnera subulata | reverse complement strand
TAATTTATATGAGGATCAACATTCATATATATTATGCATTTCAACAAACTTGATCCAGCTGCTTCTTTCTCCCCCTGATGTTGGGTATACACACATATTAAATTATCAATAAGCAAATCTTGCTATAAATGAATCTCCAATCTTTTGGTCAATAGTAATAATGTTGTGATTTGATGGAGATTACCCAACATCTAATTCCCAACCCTCTTTAAGGACCCGATTAACTATGCTGTGGTGGAGCATAATATACTGTACAACCAACGGTCCGAAGATGGGAGAAATTTTGTGACCAACAACAAATGGGGAGATCTTATGATCTTATAATATCTTATTGGCTTGATGCACTTTTACTGCGTATAAAATACCATAGTCATATTTCATCAATGGTCCTGCAATCAATTGTCAATATGGCCCAGACCACTTTGGGTATATTTCCAATGATATACATTCTCCATTGAAGAAACATACCAGCATTATCTAGACATATAGTCTAATAACATGAGTAGGGATATGCACTTGCAAGTGGCTTAATCATTAAAACAAGTGCGCACAATGCCAACTTGCGTCACACAATAGACCATCTAGTCGATGCATCGTAAAAATCACCTAGATGGTTAACACCGCGGATTTATCAGTCCGCGTTCATATCCCAGAATTAATCCCAAACTTGCTGGTCTAGGCCATTCTCATCTTAGGAAAGCCGTATTATTAATTTCGCAGCAAACAAACACATGGAAATTCATTGATTATAAAAACTTCTGGTTTTTCAATGAATGACCAAATAAATTTTGTGCATCATTATTGACCCGGGATGGCCCAACCGGTCATGCCAATCAATATGTCCATGTACCAACTTCAAGTTGGTGCCAGCTTCAGGCTTGTTATATATATATATATATGCCAGCTTCAGGCTGGATATGATGGCTTAGAAAGATTATTTGCCAGCTTCTGGCTGGTGCATTATTAGCTATAAATTACATATTAATCAGCCAACTTCTAGTTGGTCTCAGCTTCGGGCTGTGCAAACTGTGTATTTAAACACTTAAAATTGCTAGCTTCAGGCTAGTGCATTCCAGCTTTTGGCTGGGTATGATAAGTTCAATAACTTAAATTGCTAGCTTCAGGCTAGTGTCCGCTTTAGGCTATATTGTACCAGCTTCAAGCTGTTGCATGCAAGCTTAAGGCTTGCTAAGTGCCAGCTTCAAGCTGGTTACGATAACTTTTATTGACTCAAATATTTATGTAGAATAACGTAAGTAAACTTTCCCCCACTTGTTAGTTTCCTATAGGCATTTTAACATGGGGATATTCAATATCTCTTTATTGTCTCAATATAATTTTATTAATTATTATAAATATAAAAGTTTGTACTCTTCAAGAGTATAATGATATTTATGCTCTTCTGGAGTATAATAAAATTCAAGCTCTTCCAGAGCATAAATATTTTACCTTTCCGGAGTATATTAAATCTCATGCTCCTCTGGAGCGTAAATATGTGCTATTCTAGATTTTAATATAACTTGTATATAATTTTATTAATTATTATAAATATAAAAGTTTGTACTCTTCAAGAGTATAATGATATTTATGCTCTTCTGGAGTATAATAAAATTCAAGCTCTTCCAGAGCATAAATATTTTACCTTTCCGGAGTATATTAAATCTCATGCTCCTCTGGAGCGTAAATATGTGCTATTCTAGATTTTAATATAACTTGTGCTCTTTTGGAGCTTAGATATATACTTTTCTAGAGTATAGTAAACTTGTGCTCTTCTAGAGCATATTAATTTTCTTGAGATTGTACTATCATTGTTACTTATGAATAATTTCCGTTTATTAAATACGGAATATGTCATTGCATTGTCTTTAGGACAAATGCCCGAGTCAACGATAGTTTCATGTTCACATTAAAAATTTAGCAGTAATAACATGCATGAAATAAACATAGTGTAATAAATATAACGATTAATAATAAAACTGAATATAAAATAAAATCATTCAAGCTTATACCTTCAGGATAAGCAACGGTTTCATCAATATTAGATTTGCCCTTCAGGGACATTTGATAACCATTTACTCGATGCCTTGTTATAAGGCCTGTTTGTGTCCAATCGAATGTTCATAACCATAATCAAAATTATTACATACAATCACATTCACTTCAAGGGAATGGAGCAGAACCAATTCGATGGTATCCATGATCATTGCTTTTATTACCGGGGGTGTCTGTACTCGCGTAAATATACGATCTTCTAGATCATATTAAAACAAGCGTTCTTCAGGAACATATTCGAATTTATGCTCTTCTGGAGCGTGTTAATCATTTTTCATTTCAAGATGTCATAATGTGTTATATTGACATCCATACATATAATTCACCCCCTGTGGATGTCAATTTTGCATTGTCTTCGAGACGAATGCGTCAGGCATTATTCTAAGAAACAATTATAAAGTACGGAAAAATAAAAATAAATTGCAATGCATAAGAATTTAAACTGAACATAAAATAAATTGAATATAAAATAAATTGCTCCTACAGGGTAAGCAAGTATAATATCAATATCCATCTTCATGATGGTCATACAATATCCATCTTCTTGATGGTTATACAATGTCTACCTTCTGGTGGTTTATGTTTTTATTCTTAATGTCCTTTTGAGGGATCTTCAGGATCTATTGAACGGTAAGACTTCGAGTCTTCGTTGTATTTTCCTTTATTGAGTCTGCTGGACTCTTATATTTAGTCTACGAGACTATTATCATATAAATGCTTGTTCTCATTTAATACCCATAACAAATTTCTTCCGGAAATTTTGAGGGTCTTAAATGCAAATATCTTATTTAATAAGTAAATGCTTAATTAAAATAAATAAGCAAGGGGCCTATAATAAAGTACCCCAAGTAAAATAAATGACAGGAAATGAAATGATGGGCCTAGTACGAGCCCATATTAAGCATAAAATTAAAGGCAAGGTAATTAAATACAATAGGCCCATTGCATTTATTTTTCAGCAATTTAATTTTTATTGGGCTAATTAATAGAAAGGCCCATCGCATTTCATTTTCAGGCATTTATTTTTAATTGGGCCCTAGAATACGGACTGCACTCTTTTTCCCTTCACCAAGTTTTTATCCCACTGGGTTTTTCTTGGTAAGGTTTTTAATGAGGCAGTTCTTCCTTAACTTATTCTACCCAATGTATAGTGACATCCAAGGGGGAGTGTTATAAAAATACGAGTTTTATGTGGATGTCTACTATTCCACCAAACCATATACTGTTGATGTATATAAAATATGGATACTGATGAATGAAATAAGTAAGCTCAACCGAGCCTTTCACCCAATTTCTTCTCTTTATCCTCTACTTCCTTTCTCCATTTTCTTTCATCAAACAATCCATTTATAACAAAAAAACTATTCTCCTAAAAAAACAAGAAAACATTTGGTAATATAGTAGGTGGCATATCACTTGGTACAACTTTAGTGATATAGTTTTTTTTTTCTTGTTTAGTGTATAAATTTATAGAGAAATGATGGATAGAATACAAGGCAGTATTAAGATTCAAAGGAAAAAAGGGCCTGCAACTAATCTATGTACAAAAATAACATTGGTGTATATTATTGTCTAGGTTTCTTCAGAAAAAAACACACATTTCCATGCTTTTTGACTTCTAGTCATGCTCTTTCAAAACAAAAACAAAACTATTGAACATTATTTAGAATTGAAGTTACCACCTGTTATTTATTTTGATTATTTTTCTGGTTACAAAAAGGTCTTATAATTTTGTCAGAGAAAGGGAAATAAGTAAAAAGAAAATATACTGTAGAAAGCTCTGCCGAACGTGCCCTTCACGCGTCTTCAACCTCTGCCATTTCGATCCACGCGCCAAACAGATCGTGCGCGTGAGATTGCAGTCGGCCACCGCACCTCCCAGAACTCCATGGCCACCACGCCTGGTGGAGGTGGAGTCGGCCGTCGATCGCGCCACCCGCAAGGTGCGAAACCGGGACCCTACCGGCAGCCCAGTCCAGAGAAACCGGTCCTGTTCCAGAGACAGAACGACCGGCCCTCCCCTTCCCACTGGCCGGCTTCGCTCCTGCTCGCCTCCGTCAGGACGACCGGACCAAGCTCCGGTACTACCCCCGACCAGACCCAACTCCGTCAACTCCACCGAGCTCGAACAACGACCTGTCGAGCGAGGTGACCATCCCCAGCCGCGCGAGCACAGCGCCTTGCCGCCCCAACCACCTTCAGCTCCACCACAAACTGCCTCCACAGGGTTGTCCATGGCGGCCAGTCCCCTCCAACAGGTGCCCGAGCATCCCCAGGCTGACAACATAGCAAGAACCACAGCGGAACCTCCGGCGGCAGGCAACTTGAGTCAAACCAGAATCAACTTTGGTCCAACCAGACCGGTTGAACCAAACCAACCGAAGAGTACGGATGAGCCAATGGAAGATGCACGGCCCAGCTACCGAGACACTCTCTTTACCGGCTCAAATCCACTGTACCAATCCAACCCGTGGGAACTGGAAGGAGAGGAAGAATACGAAGAAGGGGATTTGATGGTGACCGAACATGAGGGCGTGGAGAATTTAGTCTTATATGTTCCTTTTAAGGCCAGATTAGACAAACAATGGGAAAATGCAGTTGTTGTCAAGTTATATGGACGACATATTGGATTCACAGCTCTGCGTCTGAAATTGTTCGAGCTTTGGAAGCCAACCGGCGCTATCAAGATTATAGACCTCGAACACAATTTTTATTTGGTAAGGTTCTGGGAGTCTCAAGATTATTTGCATGCCTTGACTGATGGACCTTGGCTCATTTACAGAAGCGTTCTCAGTGTGCAATCTTGGACCCCCAACTTCAGAGCATCGTCCGGCAGAATTGACTCCATCGTCACCTGGATTCAGTTTCCCGACTTTCCGACCAACCGGTACCACTCACGGATTATGCGGCAGCTCGGCAACATGGTGGGGAGAACGGTCAAACTTGATGGTAATACTTCTAACCCCACTAGAGCTAAATTTGCACGAGTAGCTGTTTGTCTGGATTTAACGAAACCTCTCAAAGGAACAATATACCTTGAGGGGGAACCATTAAAGGTCGGTTATGAAGGATTACCAGATATCTGTTATGCTTGTGGGAAACTTGATCATAACATTCTTGCCTGCCCGGTAGCTCCTACCCTTCAGGGTGGCAAGCCTATGCCCCCTTCTGCATCTACAATGGCTCCTGGAGAACAAGCTGTCCCGACAAACGAAGGGCGGGGGGAATGGATGAATGTCCCTCGCAGGTCTAGGCGGCCACCTCAGCGCCAAACTACTGGCCCTATGGCTTCCCAGTTAGTCTCCCATACTAGCAACCCACCCAACAGATTCCAGGCTCTAAGTCGTCCTCGACCTGAGGACCCAGAGGCCATCATCATCCCGACCCCGACTACACCCATCCCACCGGCACAAACCACCCCAAATGCCTCTCTCCAATTGCCTAGAGTACCTTCCCTTCCTCCATCAACAACAAATGATGATGTGATCCACTCCCAGCCTGAACCTCCCCCAGCGTTACCTACTTTTCAGGATTTCTTAGGGGAAGGAACACTCAAACGGTCCAAGAATAAGCTCTCTACCCGAACCCTAAAGCAATCCAACAAAAAACCCCAACCCTTGAAAATTTCCAAGCTTATATCCAAGGCAGCCCCCAAAAGACAATCCCTTCAAGACGTTTCCAACACCAGCACCTATCTGTCTACCTCAGATGTTGTCCAACACCCCATCGGACCCGTCCCCTCCCCAGTTCCTTCCCCTGCCACTTACCCCACTGTCTCTAACAACTACAATCATCCAGCCCCGCCCCGACCCCGCCGAAACCAGAACCACACGGCAGTAGTCCTTACAGAAGACTGCCATCGCCTGATTTTCTCCCCCGGTGCATCCAGCTCCGGAGTGAATATGGATCGGCCGCCGGATACTTCTTACCCTTGCTGACCAGTCACGTCCCTAGTTGCATACATTCAGTCAGTGCATTGTTTATTCCAGTAGTCCATGTTGTTTTTGTTTCCTCGCCTTGTATTGATTATTACTATGTTTACCACGCCTCTTGTATAAGATAGAAGTCGAACTGAGCTAACGACTTCTAATCATGTACTTAACTCACGTATATTTCTAATATACTTCCCAGTTTCAGACCAAAAAAAAAAAAGAAAGGGAAATAAGTTTACCAAAGTTACTCCAAAACCCAAAATGAACCTTGCAGAATAAATTTTTTAAAATACTTTGCAAGTATAATCAGGAGCCAAAACTTGAAAATTCTGGAAGAGGAAAATCCAACTTTGAAGTCTAAACTTTCCTCAACGACAAGGGAGAAAAAAAGAAAAATAAAAGAAAACGAGGTATGGAACGAGGTTCGGAAATTCAAAATCAGGTTGGGGAGAATAGAATAGGCATATGGTGTAGCCTCGGAAAGCCGTTAGAACCCCAAACCTCCACTCTCTTTTTCAAATAATCAGGTTAGGGCGACTACTTGCTTTTTCTTTCTTTCTCCCTTAGCCCTTTATTCCTTTGTCCATCGCTTTCTTTGGCTTCCCTCTTCCTCTTTTTTTCCCTTTGTTTTTATCAAGAACACCTCTGCTAATTCATAATCAAATTCAAGAGGGAAAATTTCGGCCATTTCACTGGTACCCTCCTGTCATTTCCCTCCCATAGAAAGACTCTTACTTTACCTTCTTGCACCCAAGTTCTCTGCTTTTGCTCAATTGTGGCAGTCATTACCTTTTCTGGGTAATCCTCATTTTGCAGGGACTGAAACTTCTTTGCCAAGAACACTGGTTTCTGTCTGTTTTTTCTTTGAAAAAGTTTATGAGCCGGATTTGGGATTATTATATAGAACCAGTTAACGATGAAAGGAGAAAGAATGGCAAAAAGATCATCTTTTGGGTGTATAGTGAAGAGTAGCACCAATGCTCCGTCACAGACTAAACTGCCTGCTCTTGAAGAGGAGCAGCACAGCCTAGTTTCTGCCTCTGCACAAAACCTCATAAACCAGCTTCTTACGGTATTTCTGTTATTTAATAGTTCTTTTGCTTTTATATTTGGCTAAAAAGAAAAAAAATTCAGCTTGGGTTTGGGTTCATCTTGCTTTGTTGAATTTTAGTACTTTGTCGTATGTATTTAACCAGGAAAAGGCAAAATTGGTGAAGCTGGTTGAGGAGAGAAAGTATCCTTTGATTTTGGTTTTGCTATTCTCTTTTCTTCCTTTTGTTAGTTAAGTTTGGTTGTTGAGAAAGAAAATACTGGAATTGGAAAAGCAAAGAATTTTAAGTTTGGTTCTAAGCAATCGACACCTCAGAATTAGATGAGCATATTTTTTTTCTGGTTCAGGGTTACTTATGTCTCAAATTGTTTCCTTAATCTCTGTTCCATATAGCAAAATTTTAGAAATGACCGGATTTGAATTGCGGAACCTGAGAGTGAACTATCAAAAGTTGCAGCAGCAGAACTGGCATCTTGCCCAGTCAAACAGCCAGATGTTAGCAGTATGTTTGTTCTCTTGGAAGTTATTGTCATTTTGTAGAATTATGGTAACCATTAATGGTGTGAAGCGACTGACTGAATCTCTGGTGTCTGTGCAGGAGCTCAATTTGGGTAGAGACAAGGTGCGTTTCAAGCAAACTGGATTGTTTTCTATTGGTTACACTCATTCTTTTTTTAGTATTTGGGGTCTTAACTCATAATTGAGAGTTGTCGGTTGAATTGTGGACTGTCAGGTGAAAGCATTACAACATGAACTTGTAGGGAAGGAGGCCCTGCTTAAAGCAAAGAATTTGGAACTAGAGGTTAGCTTTTTTAGCTTTACTTCCACCATATCAGCTCATTCATATAGTAAGATGTGCAAAAGCTATTGACATTATCCTAGCTTTTAAACAACACGGACTGGTGCTGCTTTGGCTGATTAAGGAAGCTACTTTTATGAACAACTATAGAAAGGATTGTGCTAAAATGAGTATGCAGTTCAGAATCCCTGAGGGAGTTTGTTTTCTCTGCTAATGGCCGCTGAATTAGAGAAACAGGTGCAAAATGAACATATAAGGAGATGGCTTTTGTGTCAACTAGGATTGCAGTTAGTAGGAATTTTAACCAGGAAAATATCTTTTCCCTTGTAAACTTATAGAGTGTTGCAAAAAGAAGCTGTTGCTTTCAAATTTATCCAAAATGAATTATCCTCTTGATGCAGGGCAAAGCAGATGTGAACTGCCAAAACATTAGCTCCCAGGTGAGTGTTCACCGCTAATGGCGACTAAGACCAAACCAACTGACAGTTTCTTACTTTTCTATCAATCAACTCTCTAAATGTTTTTGCATAGGATGGGGAAAAGCCAGGGCAATGCCTGCAGGAAAATAGCAAGGCTTCTACTAACCGCAGCAGAAGGCGTGCAGCAAGAAGTAAATGTAATCATATCGACATAGTGCATCTAAAGATTCTAGACATTGGTGCTTCTCTTTTCAGATTTTTCTTACGCTAACAGAAGCCGCTTTGGTTACAGCTATGGGCCCTTCTACCACAAATATGCAAAATGCGGAGAAAGAGAAGGCTGAAAATAAAAGGTTAGCTTCAACTCTTTTTTTTTTTTTTCCTTTTCTTTGGACACAGATTTCTTTAACTATATATACCGTGCAATTCAAGTTGTAGGTTAAACAAGTTTCCAACTTAATACAGAATCGTTTGAAGATTTAATCAGAAAGGATAACTTGCTACATGATTCAATAAACCTTAGAGGTGGGAGGCATGATTCATTGACACACACACTTTCTAATTAAAAAGCTTAAGATCCTTGTTGGTCCACAGTGCAGCAAACTTCTTGACTGACTTTATTTGTTGGGTTTTTCTCTTTATCACTTTTCATTCTTCTTTGCCTCTAATCCCAGGAGCAAAAACCTACATAGAAGCATTTGCGCTTAAAATTACTGGAACGATAAATTTTTAAGACTGTATTTGTGCAGGCGATGTTTGAGAAGGCAATCTGCTAGGTTCAAATCCCAAGAGAAGGAATCTAAAGAGAACTTATTTGAAATTGAAGACGCCAAATTTGCTTTGCAAGAAGTTCATCCGTTTGGTTCACCAGTTGGAAAGGAAAACTGTGACCCGGGAAACCACGCACTAGCAACCCACAGATCTTCGATGGGAAGACCATTACGCAGAGCAGCTGAAAAGGTGCAATCCTACAAAGAAGTTCCTATTAATGTTAAGATGCGCAGAAATGAATGAATAGAGTCTACCTCTACGTGCCTCAGTAATGGAAGAGTACTTTCAGCACAATAGATATGTACTTGTATGTCACCTATAGTTTTCTTCTTTTTTCATTTGTGGGGTTATACTTTACATGTTTAGCAGCTGTGGTTGAATTTTTTGTTGTTGTATATTCTCCAATTGGTCACTTGACATAGGCTCTTAATGATTATGCATTAATTTACTTATTGATGATGGAGTTCTTCAGAAATGACCCTTATAGTTACAGATTTCTCAGCACTTACCAGTAGCGAATGAAGCAGATGCGCTTATGGACAAATTAAAGTCACTCTAACTATAAAATCTGGAAAGCTGTACATCAGTAAGTATACAGATATTACAAGGAACCAAATACTTGTAGAAAATTATTGACTCATTTCAATCTGTAGTGTCTTAAAGAAAATAGAAATGACAACCTTTGGAGTTTCGGATATGGACCAGAAAGGTATTCTCATTCTAAAAATGGTATTCTCACTTCTAGAATGGTAAAAGATAAGTCTGAATTAACATCTTCTGGAAAGCAGCTTTCAAGAATTTCAAAATTCTCAGCTCTTCTAGTACAATTAATCTCAATATTTCCACTTCAATATGATTTAGCTAGTAGCTGTTAGTGGCTAATAACCAGATCATTTAGCCAGCTGTGACTAAGACCTTTACCAGCAAGACTCCAAGTCTTCAATGGTCTATAGAACATTCAGATCACAGGAAATTCTTGATCAGAATATAACACTTGTTTTCAAATAATTAGTTCATTGCACAAAAAACCGTGTGGGTCCTTCAAATTTTAATCAGGTTACTGCTTAGAACAATGATGTATCGTAATTAACATTAACCTATCCCTATTAATCCAACCATCAACCAGAACCTCCTGCAAACTAAAAAATAGAAAGAATCCCAAGAAAAGACCCTAATCCTGTTTATGGGTCACTCTCCTGCATTCCACTTAAGCTTTTAACTTCACAATGAAGAAAATCAAATAGTATCCTTCCCTTTCATGTTCCATCACAAACTATTAAGGAAATCAAACTGGGCCAGTTGCCGAAATTCAACTAACGTTACTACTAATAATCAGTAATCAATCCTCTCACATGCCTAGACTGGATATGGACAAATTAAACTGGGCCGCCATTATATCAGACTTTAGGAATCAAAACCGCGTTATACAGTCACAATCATGGATTCTTTTTTTTTGATCGAAGACAATCATGGATTATCAATTAAGGCTCTTTAGTTAATTAAAAAATTTTACTCATTTTGTTTAATACTAAAAGAGAATCTTATTGTTTCTCAAAAAAAAAAAAAGAGTATCTTATTGACTGTCCGATTAATCTCACTCTTATGAAGTGACACTACTAATAATAGTAATCTCCTCTGTCGCCCCAACTTTATGAGGTGAAACCACTAATAATAACACATAGCATATTATAAGATTTTACTTATTTTTACTCCCTCAATATAAATCCCGCAAAATTCCATGATTGTTACTTTACATCGTTCCAGCATGATCGAGTTGGAAACTCAGAACTCATTAACACAACACCCCAGATTTTATCTCGGAAGAAATCATTGAATACCAGCTTAGTGTTATTGTAGTAAAAAATGTGAAGAGTATGGTTAAATACTTAAATTAAATTTGTAACTAAGTGTAACAGTTTTATTTTTATTAGTGTGTTTTACTATTCAAGTACAAAGAATTAAACCATTCATGCCACTCTGGCGAGAAAGTTACATAACATCAATACAGTATTAATTAATAAATACAAAAAAAATAAATACATTGTAATCTATGGTTAACTTTTGTATGGCGATTAGCGAGCCATTGGTGCTTGGGATTCCAAAGATATCCAAGAACATGATATGATTTGAGACGGAATTGACGACCCACCTAAAGACTAAAAAGAGCCCTAATGACCCCAACAATATTTGATTCCCTTTCGATTTTATTTCTTTTAATTTTTGTGTTCAATTCATTTCATGGAGCCCACACGGCTAACCCCCAAAAAAAAGTTGGCATCCATGATTTTTTTGGGTCCATTCCGACAGGTATTAGCCGTTAGGACCCCACATTTTGTAGACCCCAAGCCTCTTAAATTTCGATATTAGTTTATCAAATCCAAAACTAAATCCCGGTATATTCCAACTTTGATGTAACCGTAAGTTAATTTGTAGGTTGTTCCAAATCTCTCATCTTGTTTTACATGCTTTAGCCATCAAATTGATTTGATTTGCATTTAGTTTTATGGTTAATATGTTAAATCTTGATTAGCTGTCAGATAGCCCCAAAATACAATAAAAATAAAAAAAATAGTATCTCCTATAGATTTCCATACTTCGGGTGCTTACAAGATCAATCACATTCAATTATCAAACAATGTAACCTTGGCGTAAGTCACCTAATCACATTTGTAAAATTTATTCCAAAATTCTATGTCTACAAGGCGTGCAAGTATCAACCGTCAAATCCATTTGATTGTTATCAAGAAGTAGTCTAGTTGGTCTCATTTAAAAAAAAAAAAAAAAGGTCTAGTTGGATCAATTACATCACACTATGTGGCATATTGAGATTTTTCTTTTTGGGACGAACGTGGGGCATATTGAGTTAATATGGTAATTTAGTGATTAATTTTTGCAAATTTTCAGCTTAAAACTAAAAAGATAAATAAATCTTAAAAGGAGAGTAGCTAACTCTTGGGAAGTTTCATAATAAAATTATTTTTGCTAAATATTAGTTGGTTATTGATTGGAACCATATATCTATGTAGTGCACTAAATATATCTTATAAGTGTTTATCTTATAAGTTTTTTGCTTTAGTTAATACCCTCTTTATAGTGGTATCTCCTTGATTGAGTTTTGAGAAATCATAGACTCGATTCATTTTGTGGGATTGAGGTAGTATGGGGGTGGAGACTGTAGATAGTTTATATTGCAAGATTGACCACAGAATTAACAGATTAAACATGGGAGCAAGTTTCCAAACCCATTGGAAGTGGCTTATAAGTTATAACTCTCTATACAAGAAAGGGATTGAATTTACGACTCTCTATACAATAATCAGGACTTATCACTTTTTTTTTAGATGAAAAAAGTTTAGGTTGAGGGGAGACTCTCCCAGTCCAGGGCCAGGGCAACCCACTCGGCCCAGCGGACGCTTACAGTGGTATTTACAGAATACCCACCAAGAGGGACGGTCGGTGGGATTCGAACTCTCAATCTCATGGGAGTGCTTACTGAACTTCAACCAACTAAGCCAACCCTCGTTGGCCAGGACTTAAACCGTTAAGCAATAACCATCTTCACATTAAGAAAATAATAATAATAATAAGTATCTTTGCCTTCCGAAATAAAAAAAAATAAAACTAATAAAAAGACCGGCTCTACATCACTCCTTGTATTATAGGGGTGTTATTAATTAAACAACTTGCTGATTAAAAGCTCACGATTTATGCAACTAACAATTGTTAGACTCGAAAATCACCTAAACAAATAAACTTTTATTTATCATTTTTTAAAAAAATAAACTTTTATTTAATCCAAAAGCTTGGTTTAATATATATGCATTCTAACAGCAGTCCTATATGCATGCTTTAGAAAGAATCAATTCTCTCAACTGTCCCAAAAGAAATTCGTTAGCTTTACCAAGTTCGTTACAACTTTAGACTGGTCTTTGGTGCATAGAGATAGATGGAAGCTCTTTCGACAGTCCTAGATTCTAACATGGCGCTTGTAAAAGCCATGTACTTTAAAAAGCCTGACTGAGATATCAGTGGCTATCTTTATTTGGGGCATATAGATTTTCTAGCAAAAAATAATATTATGAGATACTTCATGATGCAGCAAATGTACATGAAGAGAGAATCAATGGATTTATTTCCCCTTTTCTGGGTCAAGAATCAGTAGGTTTCATTTCCTTAATTATGCAAGTGATCATGTAAGCAAGCTCTTTCTAGCGAATAGGATTCTTACTCTGCCAAAGAAAATTACAATTCATTAATGCGTAATCTAGGACTTGGCCGACAAAAATATTGCAAAGAGCACCCCAAAATTGCCAACCTGAATGGAGGATCAATCAATTTTATTTATCCACTTGGTTTCCATATAGGACAGCATTGTGAGTACCTTGTAGGCTTATCCTGGGCTCTAACCCATTTCTTACAATGGAATTCTGCTCACCACGTTCCGGACCATATCATGCACATATAAGAAAGATATATACCAAATGCAATTATGCAATACATAAATAAATTATTGAAGATTCATGTGTACAAAGTGGAATGGCCCCCACGGAAAATGTCAATGGTGCACTATATATTTGTTATATGTAATATATAATGAAGCATAAATCTTGATTGTGTAGTATATAACTTTCGTATAAAAAATGGTGTACTATAATGGGCGTGTTTGATAAAGAAGATCCAGTAATGATATGTCATGTCTCCTGATCTTTTATGTTTCAACAAAAAACAAAAATGTTGTAAGGCTTACTTTCACTTCAAGATTTCTACGTTCTACATACAGCAACTAGGTGAGGTTTGTGGCATATGGATTAAGGATGTGTTTATATTGTTCGTTTATTTAAACAATCATTATTATAATTATTTAGCATCATGACTGTCATAATTATTGTTTCATCCAATTAAACATGCTTTGAGACAATGCAGCGCCGATTTGCCATTCTTATAATTTAGGATGTTGATGGATGGAAACAATAAGTGGCTCAAGGTCAATTTATATTGCTTTGATGCCGCAAAATTAACCATGAGAAGATTGAATTTTGTTTTAACTCGAATATCGATAAAGAAAAGGGATCAACATTGAGTAGACCAAAAAATTGTTTGGTAGTAATTAGGTTTTAGGGTTTTTCTTTTCTCTCTCTTTCTTTCAGAGAAAAACCCTAGATCTACATATTGGGGTTGCCGCCGACGACTCTCTTTCCGGCGGTAAGCCCCCACCAATTAGTTTTTTCTCTTTAATTTTATTGTTTTGTTATTTTGTTCTCACTTTTTGTGAGTTTAGTCCCACTTTTTGTGGGTTTGTTTTCTATATTTTTGGTGATTTCGAATAAGACTATGAGAGCCAAAAGCTATGGAAGAAGATTCGACTTCAAGAACAATTCTCTCTCTACTGCAGAAATTCACCGACAAAGAGATGTTTTCCCCCACAGGTATGCATCGACTTCACCTGTTGGCTTGGTGATTGTTGGACGGACGATACAGATTATGACGCCCGCGAGAGCAGAGTGCTGTTGTAAATCCTCTTTTGAAGGATATAGATCTCGCTGTGTGTTTCTTTGTAGTAAGTTGGGAAGAATTCTTATGTTGAATTTTTTTCATGCTTTTGTTCGATTTGATCTTCAATTATGTACTTTCAGATCTTTTGATCTGTTTATATGAATGAAGAATGCTCCCTTATCAAAAAAAAAAAACATTGAGTAGACCAAACTTCCGTATATTCTAGGGTTTTTTAAAAAAAAAGCTATATGTGTATACTAGGAGGGTTAGCGATATATTTACTTTAAATACATCACTAATCAAGTGTTATATGGTAACGGAGCTAAGTCTTAGAGACCAAAATCATGCAACAGCCACAAAACTCTTCTTCTCCATGATCGTAGACGCTAGCTCTGGTAGTTTTGTTTCACACCATGATCCCTTCTCTTTTTGGCTTACTTCTCCAACCCTTCCATATAATGTCACCCATTAGTTACCATTAATTAAATTGATGACTATACGAACTACTTGTTATGGAGTATACAGTTTCTTCCTATAGTGCATAATTGTGGATTAGAACACTTTCTTGATAAATCTCGGCTTGCATTGCCCTAATATCTTGTTCACAATCAATTAAATCCAGCCTATCAACTTTGGGTTCGGCGAGATCAGACTGTTAATTTAAGGTTGGATTACTGCGTCTATTTCATCCTCCCTCAAATCTTTGGTGTCGAAACAACCCATACTACATAGGACAAACTTGCCCTCCATATGCCAATGCCTTGAAATCCAAGGTACAGGATCTCAAACAACAATTGATCATCCTCCAATGTGGCTCTGATTTTTATTAAGGTCTATTTGCAAAAACCTAAAGCCAATGCCAGTAAGCTTACCGCTCTCCAACATCCGGTTACAACTATAATTTGTATAATTGTACAATTGTTATTACTATGTACCAAACAAATTCCTTGAAAGGCAATGTCAAGAATGCCTGCGTGGTTAGGTGCAGAAGATTGAGAAGGTGAGAATGGAAAGTTTGTAGGGAAATTTGTAGTGAATATATATTTTTTTTCTTTTTTGTAGTAGAGAATGTTAATTTTAGTGTTAGTGTTGGTGGTGTTATTGTCTTGTAGTTGCAATACTTTCCGTCACCTAGGAGAGCTCGCATATGCAGGTCAATTTGATAAAGTTGAGAAACAAAGCACACATAACTCCATACATAAATGATAAAAACCAAACCTCGGATGGGACATAAAGGCGCGGCACCCATTTCATCCCTTTTTGAAATTTTTGTTTCATTACTTTGGATTTTTTCACTTGTCCCTCTAACTATTCTTTAAAAAAAAATATATGTACCAGTCCAGTCCTACTAGTATTTCTCTCATTAAATAACTAAACTTATTAAAAGGACAAAAAGAAAATAAAATGATGAGAACCATGATGTGTTCAAGGGTTATTTTGCAGTGGTGGTTTTAGTCTAAAATTAGTCAAACACAAGCCTGCTTCTTTTCCTGCAAGGAGGACTTTATTGTCCAAAAGGGTCCATCGCCTTCCTTTGGACATATATTGGTGGGAAAGTTTGGTTACCAGCTCCTTTTCCTGACCAATGAAACAATATCATAAATATTGACCCATATTATATATATGAACATGAAAGTGAAAGATATATATGTATATATAGAGTTTTTTTATCTATAAGAATGTGAATCGGAAGTAGTGTATGGTGAGGATGAGCGGCACATGCATGCCAGTCCCTGAAAGTCAAAAAATTTAAAATAAAACAAAAGCTATAAAATGATGATGAATGGATTTATTATATATATGTAGGTAGAGTAATAGAAACTGCAAAAGGTTCTTGCAAAAAGAATTTTAATGTAATTAAGTTGCTGTCAGTATATAGTATTATTCCATATGTACAAACTAATTTTCTAGTGTTCAAATGAAGACTTTTATTAGTACTCTTTTTTATTTCTCTAGAAGTCAGAATTCTGGTGTAGTCATGGCGCATATCATGTTTCAGTTTTTTTCCTAATTTTGATCACGTCCAATTTAATAGTTATAATTTTCTCACATCATCGATATTTCCCATTTCTCACATAAAGTGTAGACTGACAAATTTGTCTTCTTGCAGTGAAATTTACTCAGCTCAAAGGAATTAGAACCTTAAATATGATGGATTTGATTACTTCCACATACAAGGGGTAATATAATTTATGAGAAATATATATTTTTAGAAAGACTCGCATATTGGATACAAGTGGAGACTCGGGAATTATTTCATATGCCTGCCAACTCGTCGGGGTAGAGTGTAGACTCAGGAATTATTCCACGGACAACAGAAAGATGGAAGACCAAATTCGGTGATAGGTGTGATATTTAAATGGAGTTGAATATTTAAACCAATGAAAGAAACAAAAATTCTCTCGAATTTCCAAGTGAAGTTAAAAACATGCTACCTAATTTAGTACGTTCTTACATTAAAATAATGGGATGACAAAGTTGTCATGTAGAAAAGTAGACACTGGAAGATTCTTATGAGCAGTATTGTTCAGCATAATGGACATCTTATTTTGCCCACCTCTGTGTACTAAAGTCTCTACATTTTAACATTCTTGTGAGCATCCACTTACATTGTCATCTTTGAAAATTTCAATTCAAGATCATGTACCATTTTAATTTTAAGAGAATATATTAATACGGATTACAATTTAATACTGACTAGTTTATCTTTTATTTTTGGGGACTGAACAATTTATATTACCTCTGAAATTTTCGAAGGTTGAGCAAAATTTGCAAAATGGGAAAATTATTCATAATATGATTTACAATTTGTTTGGCTTAAAATGTCTAAATCGTCACCGGGCCATAGTGGAAAAGTTGTTGCTGAAAGTTATTTGTTTTAAGAGAGATTAGGGAGAAGGAGATGCTAAGACTATTGGAGACTGAATTGGCAACATGCGTATGAAAGGGCTTGGTAAATGGGAATCATGGAAACAATTATATATGCTGATGAAATAGTGAATAAATACAAAACCTAACGACCTATTGACGTGGGACTAGTTTCTTATATTTCCAAATGGCCAAGCTAGCCTAATACCAAAATCAATCCACAAAACGTTTTTTTCATATATATTTTGACTTTTTGACGCGGAATACATACTTTAGAATTTTTCATTTACCAAGACATTATTTTTTTAGTAGTGTTTGGCCCTTTCTAGTTTTTTTTGGTGGAAAAATTTAGGTTGAGAAGAAATTCTCAATTAATAGCATCAAATTAATCAGTAGGGGAATTACCCAAAAAAGAGATATGATTGATCGGGCTTAAATTCTTAATATGATAGGAGTGTTTTTTTTTTTTTTGATCGAGGATAGGAGTGTTGATGAAACTTTAATTAAGCAAGCTAAACCCATTGAAACCTTTTCAGCTATTAAACCCTATAAAAACTGGTTAATTCAGAATCTATTGATAAATCTTATTAAAAAGAACCTATCATGTCATTATTGTAGCATAAACTAGGCATGAATCAAATGGGGAACTTTTTTTAAAGGACATGGGGGTTCATACCATCCATCCAGGCCGTAATTGTTGGTTACCACTAACACATATCTAAGTATTAAGCTCGTGCGAGTAGCAAGGACAAGAAGATTCAAGAAGAGGAAATGGCTTGTATTTACTTTGGGAGGCACCCCACATGAATGGGAGAAAAAATTGATCTCATTCAAGTAACTTTTAGGATGGCGAAAATTTGTCTCCTCACAAACTTGTTGCTAAACAAATTGCAAGCCTCAAAATGCTAGCTTAGGGATAGATAAAGGCAATGATGTCTAAAAACTCTTTTGATGTTTTCCATAAATATAGAATTTTCCACCCCCAAAATGAATCAGACAGACAGACATTGTACGTTTTCAAACTTATTGGCCAAGAATTGACGAGAGTAAAGACTTTTGCATATGTTAAGGTAACAACATTTCAACCTGTTCCATGTACAGGCAAGTTAGCCAGGGGGAAAAAAATGAAAAACGACAGAAATAGCCAAAAGAGGCACTTGCTTTTGTACCAACACTGGTACTGGTACTGCCCATTATGCAAAGCACAGGCACTGGTCTCTTCCCGCTTTTGCCGCTCATATCTGATTCCTGGCTCCATTTTGTGTGCCTTTTGTGGATAGAGCCAATGGCCCAGTCCCAGTACAAAAAAACTGACTCTACTGCTGGTGAGAGAAGAGAGAGACAGAGAGCTACTAGGAGGAGAGCATAGGATACAGAAAATTGGTATTGTTAGGCACTTGTCCTTTTGTGCTTTTTCCCAACCGAAGTGAGAAAAGCAATTGGAAAACACCAACACATAACAGTGACATCAAGTTCCTATAAGAAGAACTAACTAAAACTAAACCACTCAAAAACCCCCCCACTTCTTAAGTTGTAACCCTCTCTAGCTACCCTCTATTAAAAGGAAGAAAAAAAGATCTTTGGTGTTCAGACTTCAGTCCACAAGTCAAGTGTAGAAAAGCATGGACAACCCAAGAGCTCCTCTTCTCAACTGGGCTTTCTACTGCCAAGGAAAGGTGTGTGTCACATTTCTTCCAACTTCATTTTGTGTCTTCTATTCTGGTCTGTCTTCTTAATTTTATAAGAAAAGACTTAACTCAGTTCTCTTCTTCTTCTTTTTATACTTTATCTGTACATAATGGGGTCTGCCTAGTTGCATTTTTGGGGCTAATGTGTATATGTCATGTTTTTTTACTGAAGCAGAGCATGGAAGAACTTAGGAGTTCACTTTTATACACAACTCTGGAGCTTGAGCAAACCAAGCTAGCAGTTCAAGAAGAGCTAAGGAAGAGAGATGATCAGGTGCTTCATCTGGAGGATCTGCTCACCAAAGCCATAAGAGAAAGAGATGAAGCACATGAGAAATACCAAAGACTTCTCCTAGAGAAGCTCTTGCTTCAACAACAACAGCAACAGCAGCATCACCAGAATGCTCCTCTCTCTGGGATTTCCAGCATTGAAGATGAACCCAGAAGAGGAATTGACTCCAACAATGGCTTCTCATCATCAGATTGTGAAGAGAGCATTGTTTCCTCTCCAGCCATTGACCCAATCCCTCAACCTCCTCAGTTGCCACAACCCCCTGCAGCAGCAGCAGCAGCAGCACCACCACCATCACAGGTTGCATCATCTATCCCTCAAGCAGCAGTAGTGGAGATAGTGCCTGAAAAGCCATTGCCAGAAAAGGGAAAGCTTTTGCAGGCAGTGATGAAAGCGGGTCCACTCTTACAAACACTGCTTCTTGCTGGACCACTTCCTCAATGGAGACACCCACCCCCACCCCTCGAGTCCTTTGAGATCCCACCTGTCACCATCCCTTCACCCCCACCACCTCAGCTCCTCCACCAGGACACTCTAATCAGCGTCAATGCATGCAATAGGAAAAGGGTTCTCTGTGATGGCTCTGATTCTCCTACAGAGACCAAGTACCAGAGGATACTTCTTCACTGACCAACCATTACAAGTTTACAACTACTGAGATATGATTTACACATTTACATAATTTATATCTTTCTTCCCTTTTCAATTTACACCACTAAAAGTTAGTGAGGAACTAAATTGCAAGGTGGGCATGGAACTGATATTAGCATTTTTGTACAGAGGCTTGTTTTAGATAAAACTATTCTAAGTTGACTCAAGTGAAGAGGAGAGCAAGTGGGCTGTTATTGGCTTGGTCTTTGCCAGTATTTTCGGGTGGAGATTTCTCTCTTTTTCTTTTCCCCTTTTTTTTGTCTCCCCTTCACAACTTAGTTTTTGCTCCATGATGTGAAAAGGAGCTTCATTTCTCCAAAATTGCTGTGGCAAGTTGCTGCTGTAACTTTTGATGCTAGGCAAGTCATAGTGTGCAAGCTTGAGCTTGAGAAAAAAAAGTGTGCGAGTTTGAGAGTGAAAAAAATGCAGAGTGCAAAACACCAATTGATGGGTGTGAAGTTGTTAGGATTGGAAGATAGGTAAGGCCAACAACCATAAGGTCTAGGAGACCTGCTTGTCGGGTTGGGTGGATCCCAGAAATCAGAATCAGGATCTGCTACTGGTGTGATGTATGATTATATTACTCTTTTTAATGGGGGTAAGTATGATTATTCAAGTCTAATCTTTGTGTCTTGCTCCTATAATTTTCTCTGCACTCTATTTTTTGTAGTACTACATTTCAGCAAAGGCTACCTTTTTTTGCTATTTGCCCCACTTGTTGTTTACGCTTTATTTAAGTACAAACTTTTTTTTTGTCGAAATTTAAGTACAAACTTGCATCTACCTAAAGCAAGTCTAATCATATGAGGATGTCCAAGTTGCTCCTCACATGCAGTTGGATTTACATAGCTTTGGAGACAATGGTCGTATGAAGAATAATCATTAGCGATTAAATTACTGGTAGCCGAATAACCAAATTATTCACGCCCTCTTGAGAAATATCTGAAGTAAAGTGCAAAGAAAAGCACATCCATCCTTTTCCACATTGTCCAGCAACTAGGGCAAAAAGCGTTATTAATATTCCCCAATTGTGTTGCACATAATTTAAGACGCAAGGAACTATTGGATACACTCTAATGTACTATGTAGATATTTGGAGTTGGTGTATTCAATTTGAGTTAAACCAATTCGACAAAAAAAAAAAAAAATACTTGAGTTAAACAAAGTATATTCAACTAATTACCAATTAATATTTAGCAAAATAAGTTAATGTTAGAATTTTTTTTCCCTTCTCGTTAAGGATTTATTTATTTTTAAAATTTTAACCCTATGCCTTAGAAATGGTATAAGAACCAATCATTAAATATGCTATTAACTCAACATGACCAGGTAGATAAATAATTACTTGATATGCACCTTTAAACACGTAAAGGTTGTTTTCACTTTGTGGGATCCACGTTCGTCAAAGGAGGGTGAATAGTATTTCTCTAAAATATTGCAGGCTGCTATACTACGGCCACAACCCACAAGAACAAACGACACACATTGAAAGAAAGTACCGACCTTCAATTCTTTTTTTTTTTTTTTTATGGGAGGGGGAAGGGGCGGATTCATTTTCATATTCTACGCCAAACCAAGGTGGCGGTCATCATTATCTCTATTTTTCTTAAGAAAAAATGGAGTGAATGCTTTCTCCACCATTTCCAAATAGAACAAGAACAAAAGAGAAAAAGAAAAATGAGAGGGAAATGAAGTAAAATTAAATATGATGAAACAATCTTTAAAACTTGAAATTGATATGCACCTTTAAACGCTAATAATCGAAGGTTAGGAATGTGAGGCTGCAAGAATTGAAAGCCGGACTGGAGTCTTTGGTCCACTCGGCGGCATAGGACTAAATGTGAGAACTTGACCAGAGAGACCTGATGATTGTTGAAAGGATTAGACAAGAACCCTTACACAGTAAAAGTTTTTCCCTTCCCTTCCACACAGGTCACAATCACTACCACCTCTTTTACACAATCCCTCCATTCTAGCCTGCCAGCCCACTCTTAACCCCCACAAATATATTCTCTTGCATTGAGATAATTTCGTTTCTCGAATCTTAACTGTACACGATGCATCCTCAAAAATTCAGTTTAGTGATCATTAGATTTTCTTGTTCCACGGGTACACAATTCAAATCACAACGAATGTGTAGCATCCCTGGCTCCTCTCAGCATTAAATGTGCAATCCTGCATGCACGGGTGCACAAGATGCAATACCTCCAAAAATTGGACAATCCAGCTCGTAGGGTTCGGATGCTGTCAGAATTGATTAGATCCATTCACATGGTTCATGTAGAAATGTAGCTGATCCTTGGAAGAAAACTTTTCCTGAAAAGACTGGAATTTTACAAATTTTCTCCGCAATCATCTTCATTGTTGTGTTGGTCGTCTTGCTTGTTGGAGTCTTGCTTTTTGGATTGATTGTTCTTTTGAGCATTATACATATCAGCAACCTGGAAACAGGTGATAAAGGCATCAAGTGATAAAAAGTTTCCAACCAAACGACAAAATGTTCTTCTGGTTCATGCTTCTTTCTCTCTTTAAAAGACCAAGCAACTGAGACATTATCTAACCTGTTGTGATGATGAAGCCTGCTCTGGGGACTTGTCCTCCCGAACACGAAGAAGACGTGGAAATCGAAGAGAAATGCCCTGGAGAAACAGTAAGAAATTAAATTAAGCTAAAATTAACTTCAGCAACAGAAGGAGAAACTCCTTAAAGATTGTTGAAAATTGGATCAAACAGCATCCCGTCATTACAGTTCATTCCAAAGCTATCTTGAAGACCTGATACTCACAACTATGGGAGTACAGCAATTTTGCTCTCAAATGAAGAAAAACAAAGATGGTATAGCGATTTCAAATTTGGGTGTTTGTAAAGATATCATCAGCAACCTGAACCCAAATTTTGAAACAAGGGAAGTAGAGACAGAAATGACGATAACAGGGTCACAAGAGTTATATGCATCTTATAAACCCAACTTACAGGAAAAAAAATATGCACACACATAAAGCATTGCTTACCTGGCCTTCAATGGCCATGTTACCAACATATTAGGGAAGTTATAGTTTGTAGTAAACTAGACATAATATTAGACTAACAGTTGCCAAAAGGCTTATTAAGTTCAAAATAAAAGAGAATGGCTAGGAAATGACTTGTGAGATGATCGGTTGCCAAACAAAAATTGTCTTAAAATACACATTCACCTTGTCTGGATCAACTTCTCCAATTGCAGCTGGATGCCTAGGACTAATTGTCAAGTCTGCAGCTTTAACCTCCCATACCTATTTAATAGATGTGCAGCAAATTAGAATAACATAACAAGTTCCACAAAAAAATTGGAAAAGTTTCTCTGAATAAGAGGTGCTAAGTTGAGTATGGTCATTTACCTCAGTGGGTTCAAACCAGACATCCGGTATATCTCCTCCATACCTGTAGTAGGCCTGAAACAACAGTAAAAAGGAAAATTATCCGAGTGAAAGCATGTAGAAAAGAACCACACTTTTCATCATCAAGGGATAAAAAACAGACCTTTGGTTTGTCAATCACTTTGGAACGAAGACTAGCAGAACGCTCTTCAAGCATTGCTTCAGTAAATCCAGTGCCTATCCAAGTGGCAAGTGGAAAAATAAAATTGAGGGAAAATGAAAAAGAAAAAGGAACGAAACAAATGTTCAGCAATCATACAACTACAGGATCACCTTTTCAACTCACCTATTTTACAGATGCTTTGATATTCATCATTATTGCTATCGTAGCATGCCAGGAGAAAAGCGCCATATGTACCTGAGAACATTCAACACAATGTTGTGAAAAATAGGCTGGGACAGAGAGTAGAAGCCTCATCTTCTCATCTTCCTTTCCTTTCTCCACCTCTCAACATAAAATGAAAATCAAAGCATGACACTTGTTGCCACGTGAACGTACTAGGTGCAAGTTATAATTTAGTGATAAATGCCAATTACCTGTTCGTTTCCCACGACCATGGAAACCACCAATAGGTACTAGATCCAGAGAGTCTCCAAAACTGCAGGGCCGATAAAAATTATACCCACAATGATTGAACCAACAAGTGCTTTGAATATATTTCTGACACCTAACCTGTCCATGTAATCTTTCTTCAATTTCACCCAATTATTTGACCGCTTTGATGGCTCATATGTAGCATCTTTATTCAATGTTTTGATGATTAAGCCCTCACAACTGCATTCCAAGAAAAAATTAGTAATACTAATAACAAAAAATAGCTTAATCAAAATAAATACAGTGATTTTAAAATACACAACAGAAAAGGCAGATTGCAAAATTTCCAGAAAACAGAATTTCATTCCCTGCAACATTGGTTGAATATGAATAAAAATCTTATTTATATAATTAAAGTTTTGATAGGAGAGATTCAAGTAACAGTGATATCATTTCCAAAATACACATGCACATGATCTCCACCTGACATGATGAATTATAATACCAAAATTTTGCACCATTGAGGAATACAAACTCCCAAGTCCAATTAAACGGATAAAAATATCACATACTGGTTTATCAAGGAACCTCTAATTATGAATTAATCTATTCCAAAAGAAGAGAAACATAGATTCAAACATTTTGCATTTGCCGAGGATTAATTTGTTCCCTGTTTTTGGCCATAGTTACAAAAACAATGTGATGCTCATCTATGCATTGGGAAATAACTTTGAACATAATCTCTATGGTAAATACCAATTGTCCAAGTGTTGGACATAACCAAGTCTGATAACATACATAAACATCAAATTTGATGAACGTGATATCATCAAGATGTAAAATGGCAACAATCAACACAATGGAAAAGCATATCCCAAAGTGTGCAAAGTTTAAGTACAGATCCCAACATAAAGTGTAAAGATTCTTGAACAAGACCTTGCATCAACAGCAGCATCAAGGAAGTTCTGTATTTCCTCAACATCGTTTGATGTTATAGCTGTTGCAAACTGAAAAATTCCAGGTTCTTCCTGAAATGACTCATGAAGCCGCTGCAAAGGACCAAAGCCATAGGATAGAATATCATGTTCTGACTCTGGCAGACGACTGATTTCCATGATCAATTAACAAAATTAATCAGCATATAGGACTTTCCATGGAGATGTTAAACAGCAGATGGAAAAGGTTAAATGAAAGCAGAAATCAACACAACATTACAGAGAAGCATCAATTCACTACCATGCAGACCAATATGCATCATGACAAATGATAGAACATATATGCCCACAGGCAGCAAACCACAGATGCTTGAGAAGCATCAGATTCTTCCATCTACAATCATCACTTAGCAGTGAACTAATTCCTGTAAAAGGGCTCAAATCTTTTTTATATTACTTGACAAGAAAAGGGTACAGCTATGATGAGGAAATTTTCTAGATGTAATAGAAAGCCTGCACATCTTTAACTGATTATTAACCTCAAAGTATGACGCAGACCGAGACATAGCAATGAACCTGATAAGCCAACATCATAGTTCCAAGTTATTACAAAAAAGACAGAAAAGTAGATTCATGTAAACATTCTCAGTATCATGCAAGTCATGGTCTGATAGATCTTCTGAATTGGCAGTTCAAAATTCTTTCAAAATATAATGGAAGCGAACTCAAGAAATGTGTCAGCCAAATGATTAACATTGAAAAATTTGTACCTCTCTACGTGTTTTTAGTTCTTCCTGGAAAAGTTGTTCACCATTCAGATAAAGCACGTCAAAGGCAAATACGCAAACATCAATCTTGACGTCATTCTCCACCACATTTTTTCGGGCACGTGTACTGAGTACCTGCCACAAACATCTCATTTTTAAATATATTGTTGATCTCATCTCAATAAATGAATCGCACCTGCTTGGCAGGCAAAATTAAGCTATTCTACAATATTTACAGCAAACAAACAAGTTTAGGAAATTTTAAACTTCCTATCATGATAACTAGATGCTCCACCACTGCTCACCTTTTAAATACCAATAAAGAGGAATCTATCCAGAGGATAAAACCATCTTTAGCTTTCGATAAGAAAATCTAATCTGTTAACAGTTTGTATTTTTACATTTGTTATGGTTCTGTTACTTAGCATCTCAACATAAAAATCATAGTATTTTTTTATTCAACTCGGTAACCAGGTAGATCATAAGAGAAAAGGAAAGAAAAGAGAGAGAAAAGGGAATGGCACTAACTGCTATAGTTCATGTGTTCTCCAATTCTATGTAAACCAAGTGAATTAACCATCTGTACTGAAATGAACATTTTCAAGTAGAAAGTCGAAGCATTCTGTAAAACATACTTGAGAAGTAACCAACTTTAGAGGTTTAAAATGTTCATAAACAAAAAGAGGCACAGCACCAGAATAGACCTTCCACCTATGGCCTATGATTTTTCAAGACATTGTATAAATAAGAAAAAGCTTGAATGGAAAATGCATCACCTGAAAGGGCAGGATTTTCTTCTTATCTCTATCATAAGCAACTACTTCAGCATCCAGAACAAAAGAGCTCACTGAAGACTTCTTTATTCTGTACAAAAGTGCAGTTAGCAAGTCGAACATTGGCCAATTACTATTACATCTACAAGATAGTGCCTAGTGAAGTAATACCAAAAAGAATCTCACTGAGGTTAGCTTGTAGTAATCAGCATTGCATTTTAGCAGGTTCCTCTAGAACTAGGATGGCTGTGTGACAACTTACAATAGAAAAACTGAAGCTACAATATCCAGCTAGATAGCATTTGAAAAGGATCAAAAGTGAAACCTCTAATTGAAAATTAAAATAAGAGCATCTAATCATCTTAGACGATATGATTAGGAGAAGATGATGTAAGACCACAAAAATAGCTAAAATTTATCAGGCCCGTGCACTATATCTCCAAACTGAGGAGTGCAAGTGGAACACAAAAATGTGCAGAGTTACAGATAACATTGTGGATGCAAGGAGAGGGAAGGTAACGCGGTACTATCAGCTCCCAGTTCACTTACGAACTGTGGATGCTCATTTGACTTTCTATACATCAAAGGTTATGCACTTTAGAATATCCCCTACATCCCCAGCCCCTTGAAAATTTTAAAGGAAAAGATTGACTATGTCATGAAGGAAACAGAGGACATGCTGATAAAACAAGCTAACCTTGAAATTGCAGAAACAATATCAGGATATTTCCCAGTAGTTCTCTCAGCATTGCGACTGTATATCTCAACAGAACCATCCTCCATGTAATGTATCTGCATCGAACAAGAAGTTATATCATTTAAGTAAATGTACATGGATATAATACAGGAAATGATGCAATTAGTTGGATCACCTGAGCACGTTCCCCATCATACTTGTATTCACAGGTGAAGACCGTATCTTGAAATTTATTAACTATCTCAGAGACATCTTTCGCTGGTTTTGCCAGCATGGGTCCAACTGGGATTCCTGGGGTGAAGCCACATGTCTTGGGAAGTTTCCACACACCATCATTAAGAAGAGCGTGAACTATTCTATCATATAAAGGAAGCACAGAGAATACTTGTTTAACAATCTTGGCAGCCTGCAAACACGATAACATGATTACAATCATAGAAAAAGACATGCTATAGATTGCCAAACTCTTGGCCAGCAATTATATTCCAACTAAACAAGTTCCAGAAAGTAGCATGGGAGGAAACACTGAGAGCAGAAACTAGTTCATCATAAACAGGTAGCACACAATTCGTTAGTTAAAATAATCCTCACTGCTTGTTAAGGGGATAATATAGCCTTCTAAATAAAAAAAGCATTACATATTGAAAAGCAGTGATCATACCATTAACTAGAAAACAACTGAAAGACCAAAACTATCTAGCACAATGCCAGGAATTGTTAAAGAAAAAAGAAAAGAAAAAATAGAGTGAGAGTTTCATAGAAAGAAAAGATTTTCGAATAAAATCGCTCTATTGAAACCAATAACAGAAACCCGTTAACATATTAATTGTGTCTCAAGAAACTCTATGATTTCTCCACCAAACCCATCCAGCTCAATGCAAAGTAGAACAGTTCCAAGAACTGTTGCAATCTTTTGACAGACCAAACTTGTACCAACTAGTCTCAACAAATACTCCAATCTTTGAAAAGTGACAACTTTTCACCAAAGTGTTAAAAAAGCTTTTGAATTGTTGTAACTAACACAATAATATAGGAAAAATTGGTCATACGCATTTATGTCTAAGCACATGATGGCAAAAATGAGTAGCTTCAACTTTGATGCCATGGAAACCAATTACATGAGGTTTCCACAGCTTGAAGAAATATCATTATCAATCTTGGAACAATCAACAAAATAAAAAGTTTCGAACAAAGAACCAGTTGGAGTCCCACCTTCAACATCAACTAGTATAAAATAAAAAAAGAACCAGTTCGTGTCTCACATGCACGTCCTGCAACAACCAGCCTTGACAAATTTTGCAAGCGTAATGGCAAGTGTTTACCAATCTTTCAGCAGGTATGACTGGCAGTGTTGGAGAAATCTGTTATCTATGATGCGTCAACTTACATCTTCTAAAGGAGACTGAGTGTTTGATGGTGGTGTAGAATGCTTTTCATTATAGACAGCCGCTTGCCCTAGGGCAGCCAAAAGAGTCTGTTCCGCCACCCCAATTCGCAACTTTGACTATACAATCAATTCAAAGAAAATTTAAATAAAAGAAAGGAGAAAGGAACCACAATAACAATAATACAAAATTTTATGATTGCAACCTGAAGCAGACGAACTATATACAGAGGCTCAGAGTCAGTGGCTGCAACAAGAAGTCCCTTGATATGATTTTTTTTCTTTTCTTGACTGTCCTTCCCAGATTCCTGTTAAGGTTCACCAGGAAAATTTAGAAGCAGGTAGATGAAAAAATTTGGTAAATGTTGTTCAGCTTATATTCAACCACCAAACGGACAGGAAGATGAAATTCTGCTTCATGATGACATATTAACTGATCCAAATTTGTGTCAACTGAAAGCAATAAAGCAGTTGCAAGCAGATACTGGTAACTACAGATGACTGCCAGTAGTGGCAATCTTGTATACCACAAATTAAAACAGAAAGTGATCAAATCCAAACGAGAACCTTGTGATCTTTTGCTCACAGACAACTGAAAAAGGAATAAGAAAACATGAAAAATGAAAAGAGTGGTTAAATATGAACAATAAAAAGAGCCAACCATAACCCATATACTTTCTTTTATCTCTAGATTACTGGCACCCATAATGTTCCAGATGCGTAAAGCACGAGTGGTTGTTATATGACAAATACCACACAAAATGTCATACACATCAGAAAATCACAAAAACCAGTAGCACATGCAGTGGACTGAACAGGTATATAATATCAGAATATTGGAATGTAAGCTTTAATATGAAAAGCACCTTAGCAATCAGCCGAAATGTATCAAAAACTTTTGCAATTGTCAAAGGACGAGGTTTGCGCATGGTCAATTGGGATGACCGACTTGCTTTTGCAACACTACCCAAATCTCCCATTTCCTGCCCAATGACAGTGTGTCAGCATGCATAGCAAGTAAATCATCTCAAAATGCAATACCAAGCTAAATCCACAGAGCGCCAGGTGAGAAATGCGACTGCTTATTCCGTATCACCATATTTTTACCCGGGATGTACAGCAGAGAATCATTTTCTGGTTTTTGTGTGACTGTCTCTCTCTCTCTCTCTCTCTCTCTCTCTCTTAATGAAGGGAAGTAGAGAGAGTTCCCCCCCCCCCCCCCCCCCCCCCNATAGTCACCTTATACAGCTTCTTAACCTCCTTCTCCATCTTACCAAAAGACTCGGCGAGGGCCTTGACGAGGACGAAGTCTCCAACCCCCAACTCTATCCCTTCCTGGGGGGAAGCCACCTTATTGGCCAGCAAGTGCACGACAGAGACCAAATCTTGAGGCGTCGTATACATCACAGTCCGCAGCATATTACACACAATGTCAGTAATCACAATCCTCCCTTTCTCTGCATCAATCAGGTCGCAAGCCAGGCTCACAAAGATGAACGGGACGCTCTCCCCATTCTCCCAAGTCGCCATCTCCTCCGGCCGAAATGCATGGGGCTTCTCCTTCAACCGCTTGATCTTGGACTTCAGCTCCGCTAACCGGTCCGCGCCGGCGGTCGATTCTTTAGGGTTTCCACGATCCTCGCGGTTCTTGGGGTTCCCGGGGCCCAATTTGGGGGAATCTTGGGCGGGGGTTTCGGTTTCGGCTGGTGGGGCTTTGCGTTTCTTGGGAGGGGTGGAGGAGGACTGAGGCGGGGGTTGGGATTTCTTCTTGGCGGCGGCGGCCTTGCGTGCGCCGGACATGAGTGCGTCGAAGGCGGAGGGAGGGGGAGGGGGACCAGAGGAGGACATGGAGGCGGCGGGGGTGGTTTTGCGGGGGTTTTTAGGGTTTGAGGAGGAGACGGAGAGAGAAGGAGGAGTAGGTGGGGGTTTTGGGGGGAATGCGGATTTCGAGGAGGAGGAAGAGAGAAATCGGGAAGAGAAAACAGAAAAGAGTTTGGTGGTTTTTGAGGAAACACAGCAGAGATAAGTAGAAGAAGAGGAGCAAGGACGGAAAGTGAGGTACATATCCAGTGAGTGAGTGATAAAATAAAAGAAGAGCGGGAGTTAGTTTTTGGTTCCCTGATTTCTAGAGAGACAAAGGAAACGCGCGGGACGGGAGTTGGCGGGGATTTTGACAAACAGTCTCCTCTTCACTTTTTGCCCTCCTCCTTACTCCCTACGGTCCCTTTTTTCTTTCTTTCCTTCACCTTTTGTTTTGACATTTTTGCGACTCACAGCAGGCAGGAGTCAATCTTCTCTCCTAGTATCATACACCATATTTTTCTTTTTTTGTGAAATATAGAATTATACATTAATATAAGCTTAATACAGATAAACCAACTAGTTGGTACAAGACTGCTGGTAAATTAGGGATTGAATTGCCATCAAGTATCAATCCTCAATTCTCTCCAGCTACTACACACAAATATTAGCAACTCCCTTGACCCTAAAAAAATATAACATAACCAGCCAAGATATTGCTAAGAGCAAATATAGAAGTAGTTAGTAAAATACACAAATTCTTTAACGTTGCATGTGACGAGTGGCACTACATTTATCAAAGATAAAATTATGTCCACACTGGTGCAAATGCACTTACAAAAATTTCACTAAAGATCACATTTTGTCGGTTTCTGTTTTTGTAAGTCCAAATTCCATTTGCATCCTTAAAATCTAGGTCGTTATATTTATCGGTGTCATCACTATTGGCATTATCTCCAACTCATCTCCGTTATTGCTTTCCTCTCTGTTGCTATTTCCGACGCCTCCGCTGCCACTTGCCATCAATATAAGCAAATTGATTTCAACCAAAGAGCTTGAAGACTTTTATTCCTCCCCAAGGAGGAAACTTAAAAATCCAGATTTTGAATTGGAATTAAAGCCACTAATTTGATAATATTAAATCCACACTAGCAATTTGAGATGAAGAATTTACAAATCTATAACTAGAAAAAGATTATGGTTGCAGAGTACATTGCACAAACCCATTGGTCTAAATTGGGTGATTGTCTCGGGCTTCTCAATCTTGGGCAAAGTCTGATTTATGTTCTCATCTCACCATCCTTTTTCAAAGATGTCTCAAAACCACTGTGTGTCTCAAAACCATTTCACAGTTACAGATCTATAAGTAGGAAGAGATTATGGTTTAGATCTACAGTCTACACCATAACTTTTCCAAACCCCTCAAACCTAATCCCAATATCACTGCGAGACATAAATTTAAAATCTCAACCCACAATCTCAGCCCACAAAGCCTTGAGGATAAGAAAATTGCCATCAGCCCATTGGGCCATTGGCAGCAACATTGAGGGGGACAAAAAGGGTGCTGCAGTCCCTTAGGTTTTGAACTTTTTTCATATGTATCCTTCTTAATCTGTATAAGTAGTCCTTTACGTTCTATGATGATTTTAGTTATATTCTCGATGTAATACAAATTAGTCATGTGTTTGACGAAATATTAAAAGAATTCTGTCTTATAATAATTGAAATTTGTGTCTATTTCATTTTAGAAAAGTAGTTTCACTAGTTTGATTAATTGAAGTTCTTAACAATACTTACACGACTTGGTATCAAAACTTACAAAACTTAGCATTAAAAATATTCAATTTAACTAATTCAATTAATGTGGCATACATAATATATTGTATATGTGATATACTAAATATACATATAAGTTCTACATTAATTGGTAAAAAGTTAATGTTTAAGCCTTTGCTTTGCCCTTGATCAAGAAAACAATAATTATTTAAGCCCTAGTTGGAGCTTAGATATGGGTGGGGCTCTGTGTAACCAGATTGATTCAACCTCTCGAGATCACAAGCTTTTCTTCCATTTATTTATACGTTGGTTATGGTACTTATTATCATTAGGAAAGTTGGCGTTCATGAAGATTAGGAAATTAGGACAACAATGACTAAAATGAAATGAAATATTGTCCAAGTCATTGTCAATCCAATTGGATGGGCATGTGCTGCTAACACAAGCCACAAGGATACAACATCACACAAACAACTTGATTCCTTCAGCATTAATCTGCAGGTGCCTACTACTGCAGGCAAACTAAGAAGGAGGCCATCCAATTTAATACAGCTTAGCTATAGGGAACAGGGTGCCTTAAATATTGGGACTTCTTAAGATAGAAGAAGAAGAATACGGTAAGCCGGTATAATTATCAAAAAAAATACTTGATAATTTATAGCATGTCCATAAGACCAAGATATTAAAAGTATAGAGGAGTTCAACCGAAAAAAAGGGTTCTTGTTAATTTCGTAAAGAGGCATGTAATTAAGAGTGATGGCTATAGATACAGTACGAGGAGATATAATGATCTACAATGCATTTTGTTTTCAACTCTGGAATTTATAAGCGATCCAGTCTGGAATCAAGTAGGTATAATTGTATTAATAGCCGGTGGGAGTGTTAAGAGTAGGGGGGATAAGGAGGAGGACCCTCACTTTTCTTGCGGATAATTCTTAAAGAGCAGAAAATGATTGGTCAACAAAACAATTGTAACCAGAAAAAGATACAAGTGCATCCACCCAAATAATTCCATTTCATCAAGTGCAACAACCCATTATTATACTTTTCCTATGTGATCAAAACCTAGCTTAAATTAAAATGAATATTATCATTGTTGTTGGCATTAGCGGTTAAGAATTTAGTGTCCTTTTGCTTTGAATCCAAATCCTATTTATACTAAAAATATTGAGAGAAGCGTTCCATCTTAAGGATATTTGGTCGAGTTCTCATACTACTATCATCATAATGTGGCAAATTTGAAAGAGAATAAATAATCATAATGAGTCCCTGAAGACTCTAGCCTTCCTTAGATGTCAGGTTGGGAAGGTGGCAAGCTTAGATGAACTCCATCCATCTGAATTATTGTGATGTGTCCTATGTAATGGAGAGACCAGCATTCGGGTATGTTATAGATCCCACGATGGCCAATTGGTAGATGGGCTTGGAATAGTTACGAAGATTTTATGATCTGCTATAATTGTTAACGTTTCGGCTTTGAAAAAAATTGGCGAGACCAGGACATTAACTGGAGGTTTTTCCAAAAACCCGAGTCCAAACGACTCAAAGTTGATATGAAGTTTCGTCAAAGAAGAACAGGAGCCCTTTGACATACCAAGATGATAGTGAATGAAATAAATAAGAGCTCAAGTGGATAGGTTCGAATTCTGAAACTTTAACGGCAAAAAAAAAAAAAAAAGAATTCTGAAACTTTAGCTGGGTTAACCGCAATGTAATTTGCCTCCAGATTGGGTTGCTTCCTGCGAGTTAAGGAACGATGCCTGTTAAGCAATTATGTAATCTTTATTTCCGGACCAAAACAAAAAATGGAGGGTAGTCAAGTCTGGGAAGAGAGTAGAGACACTGAAGTACAAGATGTGACATGGGGATAGAAATGGGACATGTGGTACCGCCCTACCTTAAATGTGGGTTTCCTGTGCCTTGCCTTGCCTTGCATGCCCTGCTCTCCCATTTTAAATTTTTGATGTTTTATTTGGTCCGGATGGTGACTAGACATTATTGTTTCTGATCAGAAATAGTAGATTGGATTGCTGTCAAGATGTACCTCATTATCCAACCAAAACTAGTACCATAATGCATCCAATTTCCCGTGTATAAGATATAGTAAGTCTTTCGGCACCCCCAACTTATTAAATGGTTATATTTTCCACACATTATATAGTAGTTGGAGTCGTACATATGCACATTTGATTTTGAATTATCTTTTAACCAAAGTGTACAACATTGTAGTGTCATGACAAAGAATTGGACTAGTGGTTTGCCAAATTTTCTAAACTGTAAGAAATCTACAACAACAAGATGGAGATATATAAGAAAAGAAGGAAAATGGATACATTTGCTCGACTTTTGCTAGAATTTTGCACCAATTGAAAGTCCTATAAACAAAACTATTGTAAAAATTTCTACAGGGACAACCAACATTGCCAACTCCTCTGTTATCATGTCAAAACGATCAACTCAACGGAAAAATTAAAACTGTAGGATGAAGTTGAAACAATGATTTTGTACTTCAACAATATGTAAGCCAGAGCTTATCAAAGAGAACTTAGGCTGTATGATCTCCTCTGGCTTGTAGTCTTTTCTTTGGAAGATTCACAATTCTCATCTGAATCATTAAAAGGCTTGGTTAAGATGATTGATATCCAATTATATTAGCTAGACAAGATTAAGCCGGAGTACCGAGTTAAGATGATTGTGCTGGAGTCCTAATTCCTTGAATGTACTTGGTTTTTCCTTTCACTCTTCAATGCTGCAAATAAAGCTCGTGCAGCTTTTAACTCATACCCACTTTTTTAGGCTACGACAATTACAAAAGTACTAGTAGTGTGTAGATTAACAGTTGCAAGTTTACAACAACAATTATGGTCCCCAAAGATAGATGTCCTTTAATTAATTTCCTATGATGGATGTCTGCTTCAATTATTATCAAAGGTCAAATTTTGTTTCCTAGGAAGAAAGGAGAATTAAAATTTCAGTAATTGATATTTGCAGCAAGCACTACGCTATACGGTAGCTTTTTCATTGTTTTCAAATGGAGGACAGTATAGGATTACCATAGTTATTTGTGATGATCAGTCATTTTACTCATTGTAATAGACCCAGGATGAACTCTGTTTTTTCCCTTCTCCATAAATATTTCATTAGTTACTGTGCGTCTAGGGACCAAAGGATGATGGGGGGATTTGAATGAAGAAGGATGAATTAAACTCTAGAAAGAAAAATTTACTGAGAAGAAGTTAACAGTTACATAGTGAATGGGTAGAGTTGAACTTGCCATATACAAAGACTCAAACTCGAGACTCACATACTAAGGAGAAGGGAATGAAGAGTGGACAAATTACTTGGAGAATTTAAAGCCAAGGAAACCATAGTAGTAACATTCTTCGGGGACAAAATCTATATATATAAAAAGAAAAGAAAAAAGAAATTATAAGGAGCTTCCACGAGGGCCAAGAAACCGGGTGGTGCGGGAGCAAACTCAAAAGCAGCGAAAAAAAGGAAGGAAAAAAGGGTGTTCAAAGCCAAAGCCAAAGCCAAAAAGCCTTGAAAGAACCCAGTTTGTTTCTTCTTTACTACTACTTCCCTCTTTACTGACTCTCTCCTCTCTGTCCTCTCTTTTCCTTTCTCTTTCTTTCAAATCGAATCAGCCAAAAGAAAAAATAAGTGAAAAGAAGGCACTGGCAGGCACCACATTGTTTCCTTCCTCCCCGTCGTTTCCTTCTACATACACAGTCACCATCAAATCATCGCCTTTGAAACTCCCAACCCAAAAAAACTTAACAGTCCAAAAAACAAAGCCACACACACACGCTACTGCTGTCTCTCTCTGTTCCACCAAGTATATGTAACAGTCTTTCTTCTGGTTATCAGAAAAAAGAGAGTTCTCTGTTTTCAACTAGTGTTCCAGCTCGTGACTTGATAAGCTTGGTCTTCTGTTCTACTACTGTGTTCTCAGCAGATTCGGTGATCCGAGAAGACAAAGCAAATTTTAGACATTTCTTTGGAGCTGACGGATTATGTGCTGCTGGTGAATCTTGATTTGGGTTTGATGTTGATGTTAATGTTGTAAGAAGAAGCAGGGCTGACAATGGATGTGAGAATGAAGAAGTACAACAGACAAGTGAGCCCAGAGAGGGCAAAAGTGTGGACTGAGAGGTCCCCAAAGTACCAGCAGAACCGCAAAGTCCCTGTGGTTTACTATCTCTGCCGAAACCGCCAGCTTGAACACCCCCACTTCATTGAAGTCCCCATCTCTTCTCCTGAAGGCCTCTACTTGAGAGGTACCCCCCCTTTCTTTTCCTTTCTCTGATCTGGGTTTCCTTTGGACTCCGTTTTCTCTTCTGGGTGTTATAAAATTAATGTGTCTGTCTGTCTGTCTGTCGTCTGTTACAGATGTGATTGAGAGGCTTAATGTGTTGAGAGGCAGAGGGATGGCTTCAATGTACTCTTGGTCTTGTAAGAGGTGAAACAATATTATTGCCTTACTCTCCCTTTACTTTCGGGGATACATTTGTATTGTTTGCCAATTTTGTTATATCTTTCTGTTTTTTCTTTTGTGGTGGGCTTCTATTTGGTTGCTGCAGGAGCTATAAGAATGGTTTTGTCTGGCATGACCTGAGTGAAGATGATTTAATTCTTCCTGCTCATGGAAATGAGTATGTTCTTAAAGGTTCTGAGTTATTTGAAGAACCCAATTCCGGTATGCTATGCCATTTCATCAGTCCAATTGCTTAGTCTTCATAAACAGTTAGAAGAACTTTGTGAACACTTGAGAGTTAATTTAAAGATTCTTCCCTTTGCAGATCGTTTTGCTCTTGTTGGACCTGTAAAGATGCCAACTTTGAAACAATTGGCGGAACCTGCATCTGCAAGAAGTCAAGATGATTCCTCATCATCTTCTAGTATGAACGGGAAGGAGATGAAGCATTCTCAAGAAGATGAGAGCTCCCCTCCAGCTCCACGCCCTGGCTCCTCTAGTATGTCTCCGGAGTCTACAATTGGAAAGAATTCTTCGTGGAATGGTTCTCTGAGTTTGACGGAGTACAAGGTTTATAAGGGAGATGGATTTGCAAATGCTTCAACACAGACTGAAGAAAATGTAAGTAGACCCAAATCCAGGGAAACTTGTACCAGGGGTGTTTCCACTGATGATGGTACTTTAGAACGCGAGTGCAATGGAAGTTACCAGAATCGGGTTCCTTGTGTAAAGGAGAACCCCGAGACCAGCGAGAATTCAGTTTCTCCTCCTCCATCTTCCTCTAGTGCATCATCCTCAGGCGGGAAGACTGAAACTTTGGAGTCCTTGATTAGAGCTGATGTTAACAAAATCAACAGTTTTAGGATCCTTGAGGAGGAAGATATTCGAATGCCAAACAATGCAAGGCTCAAGGCCACTAATATGTTGATGCAGCTGATCTCCTGTGGATCAATTTCGGTGAAAGATCATAGTTTCGGACTTGTTCCAACTTACAGGCCACGGTTCTCACATTCAAAGTTTGGCTCCCCATTTTTCTCTAGTTCAATTATGTTAGGAGAGCTTGATTGCCTGTCAGAAAATCCTAGATTCATGGGACTGAGGTTGGAAGACAAGGAATATTTCAGTGGTAGTTTGATTGAGACAAAAATGCTCAAGGAAGGACGAGATGGACCTTCTTCTCTGAAACGTTCTTCTTCCTATAATGCAGACAGGTCAATATGTCTTTCATTCTTAATTTGCACTTACTACTGTTATGCCCAACCTGTTTCACCTTATTGGCCTTTCTGTTTCCCATAATTGTTAAAATTACTTTATGGTATGAAAATTCTCTCCTGCCTCGAGTTGGTACTAGTGATGCTTCAGTACTAAGTTTTAGAACTCTTTTCAATCAATAGACTTTGAGAATCTGCATTGGCCAGTTGCATGTAGTTATTTGAATTTTGTTAATTGAAAAGTTGGTGCTGGTAACAACTCTTTCAAACGCTAGAATTTTGAGAGAGATGTCTTGAACATTGAGACGCTAGTTGTTTCGGCATCACTAGTTGCATGATCAATGATTTGGTCATGAGGAATTTTTTCCTAACATAAACCCTCCATTTTTGTTATCTTAGCTTTAAGAAAAGCTTGTTCCAGTTTATAATCTAGATTATACTTAAGAAGGGATCATACAATGAAGTAGCAATCAAACATTATGGTATCTTTGTGCTGAAAGATATGAACTTCTCAGGTAGTTGCTTGTCTATATATATATATGTATATGCTTTGCTTATTGAATAAGATGACTTGTTTCAATTGCTGGAAGCTCATCGAACTATATCCTAGTCTTTCTAAATTAAGCCAAAATGTCAATTGCACATTCAGAGTTTTAGATTTTAATGCAGCTATGGATATGCTATATCCTGTCAGCTACGGTGTTCTTTCTTTCATAGCAGGTTTCAGTAATGCTCCATAACATGGGGAAATACCATTCAATTCTTACTTCAAATTTTGTAAACATGCTGAAGTTATGAAATCAAATCACATTGCAGGACGTGTAAGCAATTGGATGTCATTGAGGACAATGAGGAGTCGACCTCTGGTCGTTCAAAATGCATCCCACGAGCTATTAAAGCCTCAATAACCAAGCAACCACGCTCAGAATCTATGCGATCACCAATCTCCGATAAGCCCAGAAACTCCTCAGATGGAGTTGATAACTCTCAAGTCACTCACAGCAGCACCCCAAGTGGTGGCAGCAAAAGAATCACTGAGCCCGTTTCAGGTAACAAACAATCCAAGAAACAGGACTCCTTCAGAGGAGAGGAGAAGGTGATCCAAATTGAAGAAAGTTAAGTATTGATTCCTCCCAATCATAACAGTAGGAGCTCCATTATAATCTTTGGTTTTATTGTGCAACGTAATTGATATTGGTTACATTTCTTCCAACAGGCTGGCTTCAGGAGCTCGGGTTATAATTCAATCCAAAGCGCCCTATGATGCTGCTGCTGCTGTTAGTAGCTCATAGGACTCATTTTGCTGGTTTTATCAACAACTGTAATGGCTATTGTGCAAAACCACTGGTTTGCAAGGATCTTAAGTTTAAATTTCAAATGATGGCGATTCTTTGTAGGTCCATCATGTGATAATTCTTTAAATCTAAAAAGTGAGAAGAAGAGGTTGAAATCTCTCATATCTGCAGCAGCTGCATGCTCAGGCTTTTTTGTCCACCAGGGCCACCTTTCTTAAATGGGATTTATTTGTACCTTTTCCTGTATCTACAGTTACAATACCAGACTTTTTCCTGTTTTTAAGCCATAATTTTTTCTTCAGAAGTGTTACTATCAAAGTAACAGCTGCACTACCAGGAAGTCCTGTTTAAACCTCAGGTTTTGCTTCTTTCAAACTTATTTACTTCAGGGGTAAAAGAATGAGTATCCTAGGCAATATTTGCATTGTCTTTGTCTCATGGGATACCTACGCAGCAGGGCCAAGTCTTGTTTAAAGCAGGCAAAAAAGGCAGTTGTTGGTTAATTAGTCAAAGGCAAGAGGAGGTTGACTTCTAAACCACCTTCAGAATAATGTGTATGAAACAGATTGGGGCTTCTAGTCAACTGTAGGTAGGCCTTGTTCCCTATGTTGTGGAGGGAAAAATAAAAGGAGTAAAGAAATACACTGCTATATGCAGGCTACTACGTGCAATTCACGTGTAGAAGACAAAGTTTGTCGTTGTGATACTGAGATGCTCACCTTTGCAATGAATGAGTTGTCTGGGCATTTCCTCTGGAATGGTGTACATGGCGAACTTCCTTTTGCTTTTGTCACCACCAGCAAATAAAAAGTTCTGGGAAACCGAGACCTCTTTTTCTTATATTTCCACTCCTAAGCTTATGCCTTTTAATTACCCCTAAGCTAATCAGAGTAGTTAATGCCTTACTCCTACACTTCTCATCTAGGTGTTTGTTATCATTGCTGCTGTGTAGGTTTTACAGAAGGGAGATAATGTGAACCCAGAAAAAAAAAAAGGGAAATGCTGACAGTAGTAGATGGGAGCAGATGTCTGTGCTACCATTTTTTAGGGGTTCAATCAGCATTCTTGAGAGTTAAAATAGATGTGTACCACTATAAGCATCCATTATTAGAGTGGAAAAATCCTCCGCCCGGAGGAAAAACATAATAATGAGGAGTGATGATGATCCTAATCCTAATGTTCCTTCGCCAGATTTTTTATTTTTTTCTTTCTTTATTCTTATTATTATTTTTTTAAGACTGAGGCCATGTCTTTTCATTTGTAAAATTTAGCTTCAATATGATCAAACATTTTCAGACAGATAAGCTGAATCCAGCTTCGTTGGTTTCAATTGTACATTTTGTTTTGACAGCCAACTACCATCGCATGTCATGATGTTAAGTAGCAGTTCGTTCCATTTTTTATTTCACTTTTCTAATCAAAATTTTGTCCGGTGGGGAATAAACAGTTAATTGACCAAAATTACTAATTATGTATTCATGTCATGAACTTGGAATGGTTGCACTGTTTGATTCCTTCAATAAATGTCACAATAGAAGACAAAGCAACAAGTGGTCCTATGTATCTTGGGCTAAAGAAAAGAGTTTACTTGTCTGGTTTCCTTGGTTGTCGGTTGACTAATGAACTTGGTTTAATACACACATCAAGCAACGAATGTTTAATTTGATACTATAACCAGTTTTTTTCTGCCGGAAATGAGTTTGATACTATAATGAGTTGGTAGTACATTGTTTGTGGGGCTGTAATACTACTAAATACTAGCTTCTGCTGGCCATTTTTGGACGACTTTGAAATTCCAACCTCGGGTTATGTGCACTGCAGGAACTCTATCCACGGGTAACTTGTACTAACACAAACAAACACACACATGGCCACTGACAAACATTAATTAAGAAATCCGTTTTAGAGTTAGTAGAAGTAGCTTTTGGTATAATCTATGGCATACTTGCTTGTACCCGTGAAAACAATTCTGGACTATTATAATTTACTAAAAAATCTTTCAGTGCTCGTGAATTTTAAATATTAGTGCCTTTTGGGGGCATATATACTTATCATGAATGGATGGGGAGAAATTTATATGTGACAATCAAAGGCTTGATATTATTTTCTACATGAACTTCTACCAAATCCTTCAACCTAATTATATATGAAAAACCATAATGAGATGTCATGGTTATAGATGCATGCACATTCCTGGCTTCAGCCAAGGATTGATTGAACTTGAATGATACAATCTTTCCAATTGCAGCATTGACTAATATTCTTCGCCTATTTGGTATGCTTCTTCTAGTTTAACTGGGGAACTCTTTGCATTGCAGATATCAAAACCAAAAAATTTTTCTGTTTTTAATTTTTCACATCAATGAGAAGCATATATAATCCAACTATATTATTATTAGCATTTCATAAAAAATATCTTCTCATTGCCTCATTGGACCTATCCGTGTCCTGCACTTCAGGAATAACACCCTTCACTTCAGAACAAAACATTCAGTTCTATCTGAAGCTTAAAATTCCGTTCCCTTCCTCTCCCCCAAAATGGAATACCTTCTTTTTATCTTATCTTCTGTAGGGAGTGTTCATATCATGTGATAACAATAATTAATGTCCTGGCACAGTTGGCTATTGGTAGTATTAAATAACTTTGGAAGTACACCAAAAACAATATCTTCCCTTCTATTCAAAGTTTGAATAATTTCTTGCACAATTGAATGGCGCCACATTTTGGCATACTCCCAAAGTTAATTTTCATACTTCCTCTCCTTGTTTTCTCCCTCTTTCAACTGGCTCTTACCTGTTTTATAATTTGCCATCGCATGTGAATCTGTATCTGACAGAGTTTATTCCACGTAAATTAACTTTATTGATTTGGCCATTTGGGTACAAAAAGCCATTACTTAGAATTCAATTGGGGGAATACTTTTCCCTGCTTTAATTAAAGCTCAATCAAGAAACACAAAAAATGCAGAAGCACAGGATGTTGTTCATCAAGGCATTTGTTCTACAACAAGGAAAAAAAAAAAAAAAAACAAAAACAAGAAGATGTGGACCTTATGGGAAACAATATTTTCCTAATTTCTTTGTCAAGAAAGAATTATGTACAGTACAGGTTTTACTAACTCAACAATGACGGAACAGCAGTTCTAATCACAAAACCGGTCCCCTTCATTGTTGGCATGCTAGTTGTACACTAAGCATACGAAAAGAATTGTTAGTAACTCCGGGGTGCCTTTTCCTTTCTCTCCGGGCGATCATCTCACCATTTCAGCTGTATCGGATGAGCATGAAGTAGCAGGACTTCCTCTTATCTGTCTAGTGTTGTAGGACTTGCAGCTTGAGCATTTATGCGCCACAATGTGGAACTGTACATGTGAGTTCGATCCACAATCATTGCATAGAATCCACACCTAGTCGTACACAGAGAACTCAATCAGAGACCACTAGTGAGTGTTAATGCATTTGAATGGCAGTATAATATTATGGCCAAGTTGCTTACCATTTTATTCTGGTACATTTGCGGCATGGGAGTAGCAGCAATCTGCATCAAAATTTTGAACAGATGGAAGTTAGGATATGGAGAGGGGAATTGAAAGAAGCAACATGAAGGAACAATCAGTCTTTGCATAGATACCTCTTGATCAAGCTTCTTCCACAATTTGGACATGTCACATATGGACTTTGAGCAAACCGGGCAAGAATATCTGGAAAATATAGTTTATGTCAACCACAATGCAAGTCCAAACAAATATGAGGTTTTAGTATATGTGCTACAACCTATTTGCATGTGAAATAAATTTTGCTTCCAAATCACAAGTGGTTAGAATTCTCAGCCTAGTTTGGTGTCCTACTTAATTTCTATGTTAGACTTGACAACGTTTCCATCAAACTGAAATGTTAAACATCAAATCCAAGTGAAACCAGGCTTCTAAAAGTTGCTCTATGGTAGGTTGAAGAGTTACATTAACATAGATGCAAGAAAACATGAACACAGAAACGAAATTCAGTGCTCACCGATATTGTCGCATCTCTTTCACGCATTCCAAATGAATTGTGTGCCCGCAAGGTAATACAGTAATATCTCTTGTGGTGTCGAATAGAAACTGTCCATGAAAAAGAAACTTGGTTAGACATGAGAGCTCAAAATGGCCAATAAATCAGGGAACTCCATTAAGGTAATGATATTTTTGCTTACCTCAAAGCAAACGGGGCAGTTGTGGTGCATTGCCCTTTCCACACAATGATGTGTATCTTTCATTAACTTTGAATAGCAACATCCTGCAGGCACACAACAGCAAACCTTCAAAATCAGTCGCTGAAAGCTCATCAAAGAAACAAAGCAACTGACATGCACAAACACGCTTTCGTTTTTTGGCTTGGCTTGTCTCTTACTTACCGCATTTATTGCAGTGGAAGAAATTTTCCTTGCCTCCAGTTCTGTGAAAGAAATAAAAAGAGAATGGATAAGTAACAGAACTAATTCCCCCCCTGATAGAATCAGAATAAAGCTATAAACTATTTATGAAAACATGGAAAGCACCACTTGAATTGGCAGCAAAATGAGTGAACACTACAAGTCAATTGACAAAACTTGGCAAGAGCAGCACAAACAGTAAAGTTAATTCAATTGGTTCAAGATTGTTTCAGGCCATGGCTTAAGATGTATACACACACTACTTCTGTAAGATATCAAGTATGAACTGAAAGGAAACAGCAAAGACAAAGAAAATTGATCATCTTACCTGCATATTCCACATTCATTACAGTGGTATTGATTCTTCGAAACCTGAAAGTGCATCGATATGACTTATGAGTAAAATCGGATAATCAGGATAAACAGCACCAAATAGACAATATAACAAAGTAGAAAATTACATCATCATCGAAGAATTTGCACTTTGCACAGAAGTATTTTCCCATGGAAACACCACAATTTATGCAATTTTGCCGAACCTGATGACATATAATGCAAAAATATTAGGAATCATCATAAGATATATATCATCTTGAATTTGAAACATCTATGTTTCTACTTGCAGTGATGTCGATTCTGGAAGCTTACATCTTGTTCTGTGTCACAGAGAGAGCAAATGACCTGGAAATTGAATGAAAGAAATTACAGTTAGAGAATAAAGAAAAAGAGATCAGAAATCTCGATTGAAATAAAAGAGGCAAGGAAAATCAAAATTTGCCCAGAACGAATCATCAATATTTTTTTAAGAAAAAAAAAAAGATTAGTCCTATTCATTTTGACCCAAAAGAGTCCATCTTATCCAAAATTTTGAAAAGAATAAAACTTTATCCTAAATCCAGATATTTTCAAAAGCGTGTGGACAACCACGCCATCTTGCTTTTTCCTTTTCCAGTCATTCTGTACTTGTCCAAACAATATCCAGTTCTGTATATTCCTACTCCATCCAGTTTTTCTATATTCCTTTCTTTTTTCCTTCGTTCTTCCCACTAGAAAGATGAAACCACCAATCACCAGAACCCAACCACTTTCTGGAATAAAATGGACAAGTAGATAGCCAAATGCAAAATAGTGAAAGATCATTTCTTTTTCTCAGTTGCCTATCGTGAAAAAAGCACCTTACTTTTCCGTATATATTCGGTAGAGATATTTTCCAGGATTTGATTCATCAGGAATAAGAAGACAAACCATACCTTGGTAACTTCATGGCGCGGAATATCATGACGATCAAGAGGATCAGTTTCCAATCCATTCTGTTTGTAAAAATTAAAATCAGAGGGAGAGATAATTAGTTTAGCCAACAGCAGCAAGGAAAATGAAAAAACAATCACCACAAAGTGAACAAACCAAGTAAAAGTTTTGTGTTCCATATGTACCTTAGCTTCGTTGTGGCAGTGCCTGCAATCAAAGATCTCATTGCAACAAGGTGCTCTAATCTTGCATCTCCTCCTATAATGAGAACACCTAAAAATCCACCCACAAAGATAACGTCAAAACAAAATAACCAAAACTTTTCTATCAGCCAGTATAAGACATCCAAAAGAAAAGAGAAATTCATCTTTTCAACAAATCAGGAGAGGAATGAAGATGATACCCGAAATTCCCACATCCAGTCTCCACCTTAGTTGCATTCTTGGCATCTCCGGATGCATAGCTATGTGACAGAGTAGTCTCTATTTCAGTCGCCATCCTGATCAACCTGAAGCCCCCAAGCAACAGAGATGTGGTTAGCTTGAAAGCAAGGCGCAGGTAGACCAAAATTAGGAACCAATAACACAACAATGAAATGCAAAAGATGGAATCACAAACCCTCAAAAATGAAAAAGGACCCCAAAAAGAAACAAAGCAAAGCACCAACAGGAAATAATGGGTCACTTTTGCAACATTACTCTGGTTGTTGTTGTAAGTTGTAACCCACAATAATGCAATGAATGCCCTTTTAGCCATAAAATAAAAAAACCCACTATTTATATCCTCCCTTCTTTCTCTCCCCCACGCACATAATCAAAACAGTTTTTTTTTTAGAAAAGCAAAAGCTGAGTCAGCTACAAGAGAGGCCCTAGCCTTTTCTTCAAGACACAATCAATCAATCACCCACCTTATAGCTGTCCATTAACATATTAGCTATATATAAATATACCCAAATAGTATTGTTAAACGAGAACGCAAGTCAATATTTTGACTCCATACCATACTGTCAAATTAATATACTATACATACCCGGGAATGAATGCTCTGGTGTGAAAACGTATGCAGATAAGGAAAGTGGGCTTTGAATTTTAACACAGAAACAGCTAATGTATGTATTGAGCTGTGACTGTAAATGCTGTGTGTGTGTGTGTGTGTGTGTGCTGGTGGTGGGTTTTTATGGTAATCTATCTCTGTTTTGTCTACTGTTTTTTCCCTTTTATAGTTGTTGTGATGTGGAGGTTGTATTGTGGAGGTCGGTGACGGGAAAAGAACGGATCAAGGCGGGGTTGACGGATACGACAGTTGAGTGGAGTCCGACTTTGGTTTGGTCTCTTTTGAGGTACACTAAAAACACTACCTACTTACTTACTAACTGATTTTAACTGAAAAGGGTAGTTTCAAGACGATAAGGTTTAGGATGTGACTTGGAATCACGAGGCTCACGCGCTCCGTGGCTTTGTTTAGTCTTACGAAGCGCCTAATATATAGAGATTGTGTACCGCTTAATAAAAAAGATACTCCCTTCGTTTTTAACCGTGTGTTTTTTACTTTTTGGTATGTCTAAAATTTGTCAACGATGCATCTAATGTATCTCAGTTTTTTTCCCCCTATCGTGTTTGTATTAAAATAGACCAGTGGGTAATAATTGATGTCCTAAATACAATAGAAGATTTTTTTTTGTCGCAAAATACAATAGAAGATAGGTACTGGGAAATTTAATTTTTTTAATAGTCAGACAATTTAGTCTTTTTATCATAATTCTTACTACAATCAAAGTGAATAATCACTTTCTTTAATCCTACTGCCAAAACCTTAAACCATAACTAAATAAAAAATGGAAGAATACCAAGTATAATAATTTCTCGATTTGTAGGCATCATCCTTGTCGAGGGGCTATGTTAATCTTCCCTATTCTTAATAGTTAATTCTATCGGATGTCCCGTAAGGGGGCCAAATGAAATAATTTCTTATCATTTCTTATTCGACAAAAAATAAATAATTTATTATACCTTATTTTTTTATATTTTCTTTTATATCAAAGGCCAAATGGATATGAATGAACATGTTTATAAATCTCTGGACTAAAATCTATTATCTAAAATTTTAAGGACTCATCTTAAAAAAACTTTAAGGACTAAATTTAAATTAGCATGAAGGTGCAATCTAGCATACATCAATGACATCATAAAACTGACACTTCGTTTTTGAGAACCGTAAAAGGAAAAGTCCACTCATTTTTTACACCAAGTGTCATAAAAATGACACTTTGTGTAAAAGAAATATGACCTTGGTGTAAAAGAAAAAGGAAATCATTTTTTATGTTCTATTTCCTTTTTATTTTCTTGGTGGAAAATAATTCAGCACTCCATTTCCTCTCCATGTAAATGCCAGTGCCACAAACTCGACCCATCCGCCAAGACCTCTTTAGTATTTGCCTCTACATGTATATTGCATGTGCTATTCATCTCCTACCATGCCACTCTTTAGCGTACTGTCACACCGCACCTTTCTAATTTACCCAACACTAGCAAATAATTATACGGTCACCACCAATCATCTATTAGTAAAAAAAACATGTAATATATATTTGGATGAAAGTAAAAAAGAAGGAGAGAGAGATATAAATTGATGATATCTTGTTAACAAATTGCAATGTAAGACATTCTTCCAACTAAAAAGTTTAAAACTAAAATAAAAATTATTGTTCTAATTTTATCATTTCATGTTGTTACTCATTGAGAACAACTAATTACGAGCCTAAACAAAAAATAATATTTGTAAATTTATTAATAATCTTAAATACGCTAAGCCTATAAAAATTTAATATACTTAAATAAGTCAAACTCAATAACCTAGATAAGTTGAACAGCTTAATCTCAACTAATTATATAGCAATTTTGCCTAAGACTAGTTTGGATTTGACTCATTATCTTAACGAGTCAAGCCAAAACTAAGGAGTTGAAACAAAGCGTGAAGTCACTAAACTTTTGGCACCGCGTGGTTATGGAAATCCATCTCAACAAAGACAAACAATGGGCGGTAGATTTTGAGAGATTTGCCTAAAAACCAGATGGCACCCTTAGAATATTTGGATATTTTTGGCAATGGCATCTTCAGTTCTGATGATGTAAGGGATGGCTTTTACAATTACTTTTTTGATGTAAAAACCACTCTCTATCTAATCCGGATAAGGGATCTGAGTCACTGCTGATTAGGCAAAGTCACTATTACCATTTGCCTACCAGTAGTGTGAGTGTCTGTAGAGGAGGAGTAAGGGATGATGTTTTCCTGTTCATCCTCTTAAGCTAACATCCAATTGGTCCTTTTCAGTTTCTTTTGTCTATTATTTGCAGGTGTGGTACACGTGGATTTTGAATGACAAGGAAAGAATTGATCTTGGGCCAATCACCACCCTACACTGTGGCCTGCTTATGGGGCCAGTCTAGTCAGCAGACTACATGGCTTTGTGGTTGGAATAGGAAAGTGTTGGAGATGGACTGTTTCTTTGTGGCGGCCAGTTCAACTATTCAAAGTGGAGGAACTTATCCATCCTGTGTGGCTGTGGAGATATTATTTGCTTCTTTTTCTTTACTCCCTTCTCTTTTTTGGTCAGTGAAGGAGATATTAGTTGTAGTGGGAATAGTTGAATATATCAGATCATTGACAGTAGACCAAATTCTGTTTCTTTTTCATATAAAGGTTTTCCCTTCTCTTTTTACTTTAGAATCTAGAAGAACAAAAGATGATTCTATTTACACTATGTTTTTTTTTTTCTTATTTGATTCATACATATCTTATCCATATATATAACTTCTAACAGATCTTTTAGAATACATACAAGTTTCAATAATATTCCGTTGCAATATATAGGAGATTTATAGTACTGTGGAAGTAAATCTAGGGTAGCTTTGGGAATAATCATAAAGAAACTTTTAAAATTAAAGGATGCAATAGAAATTTTAAATGTTTTTTTTTTCTTCTGGAGAGACTATAGACCAACCTTTGTGAGGGGGATAAAATGGATAAAAATATAGAATGAATAGTATAGGTAGTTAGTTATTTATGCATAAGCATTTTAAAGTAATTAATATTCTTTCATTGCAAAATGTGGGGAAAAATGGACATTTTTCACCGATACATACATTTATTAAAGTTGCAAATCAGTTGAAAATATAAAGGAAGGCAGGATTTGATGAGAACGAGAAGAAAAGTTGAATCTTTGTTAAAAAAAAGATGTTTAAAGACTAGAAACGTCATTTGATGATGACCGCTAAAAGATGTCTCATCTTATCTTGCTCCAGACGTTTCTAGATGGATGTGATACTAGTCTATCCTGTTTGGCGGGTAAGATTAGGATAGGAGAAATCTATTAGCATCTCTAGCTCTTTCTTTTAATTCAGGACTAGTTATTTTGCAATCACCTCCTACTGTAGTGTGTACTTGCCTCTTGGAGGACAGGGGTGATATGGGTTGATTGCTAACCCATTCTCTGTATTTTGATTTTGTGATTAATACAATTCTATCTCCCGGTCTCCGGTCTTCGACCAAAAAAAAATAACAGAAAAAACGAAGTTTTTCTTTTTGGTCTGATGACATTAGTACCATCGTTTAGTATATTATGTTTTGGTTTAGTTATATTTATATATATTAGATTTTTTCAACATTGTAGTAATGATTGGAAACTGTACAATCCCCAAGCATTAAAGACCAGATGTGGTGATGGGGATGAAGTGCTTGTCCAAAAGGTTTGGGACTTATTATAGGAATTTCATCAGGGATCTGGATGTATTTGCAAGATGGTCTTTAACTGCACTTGGAGAAAGGCTTCATGAGCATAGTGTATTAGTGTTAGAATAATAAGGATTAAAATCTATTTGGGACCTCAATCAATGATTAAGTTTTTGATTGATATGGTTAATTAGCATCATAATGGAGTCATAATGATTAAATGGTCGTGTGTTTGAATCTCACACCAAACCAATCCCGAGACTTTAACCATGAACTGAAGCATGAGGAAAGGTGTTAGAATAATAAGGATCAAAACAATCTTTCTTAACTATGAACTAGGCTTTTGGTTGAGATGTACCTATAGAAGTGAATTATATTAATATAGTAACAAGAGAAATGATACCCTAGGGATCCTTTATGAGGATCCATGTTGATTTTCCAGACCAATGATTTCATTAGTTATTGATGTTCGGAAGGCCAAATATATTCGACTATTCTTGATGTTCCAGCCAGGTTAGTCTACTGAAAGACAATAAACTCCTACTAACAATCATCTTTCTATTCATTCTAAAAAAAAAAAAACAATCATTTTCATTTTTTCAATCTATAATTGGGACTCAGAAGTTGAGATCTTCAACCTGAAGACAACCTCGGTAGCAAGACTTTGAACCCAAAAACTTGCTTAAAGAAGAGAACCTGGTTATTGCTTGGCCAGAATTTAGTTTTATGGCTTAAGCCCGTTATCAGGAAAGTGATCTCAAACGAATAGAAGCCCAACATGCCCCACCATTCACATTCGATATGATTATGATACCAGCCCAAGCTCATTCTTAATTGGCCGGCGGCCAGTTCGTAGTTTGCCAAAGGAACTGTCATATTTACTCCCTTTTGAAGGAGATTTTCAATTTTCAATCAGAAACTAGTGCACATCCATTAATTGAGCATCGCTATGCTTACACTTCCCCTTGCTCAAAAAATTAAAACAAAGGAACTTCACCTTCCACCAAAATAACTAAAACATATTTAATCTATCAACTGTTGTTGGCCTAACTAAAAAGGATGTTGGTATCTTTCAAATAAGATCTCATACTCTATCAGTCTATCTTTGTCTCATATATATATTTGTGATTAACTACTGAGAGTCCTATCCTAGTATCCATTATTGATGGATTTGACAATGTTCGATTTTCTAACTACTAGGTTAGGTAGGCTTTAATCGCCAGACTCGGAGGAAAAAAAAAATTGATAATCTTTGCATATCGAAACAAGTTGAATTTAGTAAACAAATAATGAAACGATTTAATTATAATTCTTCCGTTTCTTCTAGAATGTCAAGAATGCGTCCGTATATATATATATATATACAAAATTCCAGCAATGTTCAAAACCACAAGCTAAACTCGTGGAAATATGAGGCTGTTGATGCTCCTCAATTTGTTTACCCCCCAAAAAAATTCCAGATTGTGGATTGGAGCACGTGGTTATGTTATTGAATCAGCTGCCTGCTGCATTCCCAATTGTGCCTTTCGCATTCTGTCGCATAACAATCCTAATTAACTTACGATTAATATATATGTTTGATTTGATGGCCTGTCTTTAAGCTTAAGCTTAATTTTTGGATGTCTAAATTATTAATAGATGGTATGAGATATGTGATTACGTTTGTTAATCCAATTGCAACAGAGTGGCGACTCCACTCGTCATCATGCTTCTTCAATTAGGGTATATACTATTAATTACTACACAGTTGCTGACAGTCATGCAAACGTTTGCATTTTGTACATTTTCTTCCCACAGCCAAGGCTCTTTAATTTCTTTCCGGGTCGGATCTGGATTAGTCCGGGCGGCTTAAACTCTGGTGACATATAGGCATCAATAAAAGATTTTCTTTTTTTTTTAAAACACTAAATTGGTTTGAGAGATGCATGGATAGATAATTGACTTGATCAATCAGAGACATTTCCACCTGATAAGCACGTTGGTTGCTCTCCACTCATCTACCCACCAACATCCAGAATTTGACTTTGCTATATTGGGGATTCCTTTTAGATCATATATAGGAATCTATGGCATCAGAGTATCTCAATCATTGTGGTTATTTTTAATAAAATACATTAATTGGGTTAACTGTAAGCAATGGTTTGATGAAGCCGCGTTATTTGAGGTGTTTACACTGTTAAACAATAGATTTGTGACCTATAGCTTCGACTTTGTTAATATATATTCCAATCGTATGAGTGTCATGTGTTAAAGAAAATTTAATTAAGGGTACTGGGAAATTCCAATTCATTGAACCTGCAGTGTGGCAAATCGCCGATGATGCTTGCAATGATGCTTTATATCTTTCTGGTGTCTACAGTATGGCAACCTGCACTGCAGTATTCCAATTCATTACTTCCAATGATGCTTTATATCTATCTGGCTGGTGTCTACTACTTTTTCAAGTCTGAAGCCTCGCCGACCACACAAGGTTGTTGGACATTCATATATCAAAGGAGTAAGAAAGGACTCTTGACAATGTTGTTTAATGTTACACAAGGACAGAGACATGTACTCCCTATATATGAACTTGTTTTATCTGATTTGCTAATCTCTATATATTGTTGAGGAGTTGACAAGTGGCACATTTACAAGTTACAAAAATTTTGTTACCTGAAATTTCAAAATTATTTTATTATCATGTATGTTTTCAATTTTTGTAATTAAACACAACAAAAGAAATAGATGGCTATAAATATCTAACTATGTAATTAAACACAATAAAAGAAAACTAATTTGTTACAAACCTTAATTGGTAATAAAAAACAGTAAAAGGAAAATGATGGTTATAAATATTTAATAATGTCCAATTAATTATGTAAGTCTCTTAAAACACTATAAATTATGCCGATCACACTAAACCTTTAGCTGCGCCCTTTATTTTAAGAAGATTTTATACACTAATCCCAACAATCTTACGGGTAAATTAACATATTTATATTTTTTCTTACAGGAAAACATTGATTATAATTTTTAAAGCAAGAATGATACATCGCCAAATATGCGGTGAGAAACTAGTTACTAGGAATAGTGAAACTTGGCCTAAGATAGCTCTTTTTTTAGAAGGGAGGAATTTGGTTACAAACTTATTTTGATAAATATTAGTTAGTTATTGCTTAAAAAAAATTTAGTGGTGATCTTAATATCTAGAACATTATTCTTCAGTAACAATATATTTGATTGCATACATAGACATACAACAAGCATACATCATATCCACTTAGTTTGTTTATTTTTTTATTCTCCACCCGCTATCCGGAGCTTTGCCCCCGGACAAATCCGGATTCGACTCGCTTTGTTTGTTCATATCCGCTTAGTTTGTTTATACTTTAGAGCATGCTATCTTGGTAACAAGCATCATAATTTTGGGGGAAAACATTCAAATGGGGACCAAAAACTTCAGAATTTATGGAAACTTTTCATTTTATATATCAGGCACTTATTTATATTTTTTTTTGATAAAATCTGTAGTTATCTTATTAGTTTATGCATATCTCTCTCTTTCAAATTTCTTTTTTTAAAAAAGCAACTAGTTTACAACCAGGGGAAGGTTTTGACGATGCAACAGGGCTGAAGATGGCCAGGATTTGTAGAGGAAGTCAAAGGCAATCACTAATGACGTTGAATTCAGCCCGCTTGTGTGATGCTGCTAATATATAGGATTTCAATTAGTTTGCTATTCCACAAGTAGATGAATTTAGCAAATTAATCCCAGTCCTATCTGTTAGCAAAACAACAGACTTTTGGCTTCTGTGAATTAGCTTATGCAGGAGTACAAGCAGAGTAGTATTGCACGAATTATTCCCAAAAGGAAAAGTAAAGAAAAGAAAATATCGATCAGTTTTCTTTTTCATTTTTGAAACATTTTAATTTTGTGGTAGCTAGTTTATTTAATAATTAAGAGTTTCGATACCATGCATCCATATCCACCCGCCAAGAGTTGCCATTGATGATCTATGTATTCAGCTCAGAAAGTGGAACTGAGATATACAGTAGAGGGCTGAAAGTTTCTAAATTTCAATCACAATTGTAGCCTTTGTGAAAAAACCTATTCGAATCCAACAAGAGAGAGAGGGGGAAAAAAAAAACAGGGCAACACGAAATTAAGCACCAGCAGGCAAAATGAAAATCAACTTAAATGGCCTATTTATATTTATTCAGTCTCAGAATGGAAAAATGACCAAGTTTTGGAAGTTTTGGAAGTGATGAAGATATGGAGATAGAGATCATCAATTAAAATACTTAAGCCACATGAAGAGAACAACCAAAGATAATTCTATTCTACTTCGGTTAACCACTCACTCACAGCTTGAAAATAATACATAAACGTCATGAACTTCCAAAATGATTCCATTCACACCAGAATATGTAGATATATATAACAAGAGGAGGGTCTCTCCTTTGTTTACTTGACAAAGACCTACCTATCACTTAGCATCAAGAAAAAAGACCTACCTATCACTCTCTAACATAATATTCAAGCATTAATGGATGCAATGTTTAATGCACCAGCAGGAAACCTGCAGAGTAGCCATGATTTTGAGTTGCATGATTTCATAGACGATGCGAATTTCGATCAGTTCATCGATCTAATTCGAGGAGAAAATGAAGACCCTCTTAGTGCCTTTGATCCTGACCTCATCCATGGCTTATTGGCAGATAACCAATTGGATGCAACCCCAGGAGATATTGCAGGTTTTAGTGGCATAGATAACATGATTATGGATACATTGGTGCAGGATCAGAGTTATGATGGGAACTTGAAAGACGGGGAGTTGGAAGATAATGAGGATGAAGATTCTTCTGGAACAACAACAACAACAACCACCACCACTACTACTACAGCAATGCCAAGGAAATCAAAACCTGATAGGGCAAGAACTTTGATCTCGGAGCGAAAGAGGAGGGGTAGGATGAAGGAGAGGCTTTATGAGCTCCGGTCCTTGGTTCCTAACATAACTAAGGTATATATGCATGCACAATATAAATACATATCCCATTTGTTATTAATTGTTAGTGTTGAAAAGGAAAAAACAGCCTAAGTTTAGCAATTTGAACAAGAGAAGAATGAAATATGGCATGTTTTTAGTAACCAATATATATGCAAAGTAGAAGTAGTGTCATGATGTTTGTTGGTTGCATATTTTTTTTGCAGATGGATAAGGCTTCCATTATTGGAGACGCTGTTTCATATGTGCAAGAGCTACAAAGGAAGGCCACGAAGCTAAAAGCTGAGATTTCTGGTCTTGAAGCATCTCTAGCAGGCACCGAAAACCATCAGTATGGTTCAACTAAAAATCCAGGAAAGGGTCAAATTGCAAGCCATCAAAGTAGCAAGAAGATCCTGCAGGTCCGTCAATTTGATAGCTTTTTCATGAACCTTGTGCAAAATACACACACTACAATCTCTAATTTATATATCACGGAGAGGTGAAGTGCGTAAAAGACCAACTCAACCAACCAAAAAGCTTAAGCCGATGAGTGAATTTCTTATTTATCATTTTATACCCTACAAAATGCAACAACTGAGGCATTAATTAAACTTACTAATGAACCTGTCCATTTGAGTTGTGTAGATGGATATGTTTCAAGTGGAAGAAAGAGGGTTTTACGTGAGATTGGTGTGCAGCAAGGGACAAGGTGTTGCGGTCTCGCTTTACAAGGCTATCGAGTCTCTTACAACCTTCCATGTCCAAAACTCAAACTTGGCCACAACTTCTGATAGATTCGTACTAACATTCACATTAAACGTGAGTTTTCTTCTTCCCAGAATTATCATACATTATCTATAAATTTCTTTGATGCTGTTCTTGGATTATTCATTGACTACAAATTGTGAACACAGATAAAAGAGAGCGAGCAGGACATGAATTTGCCAAATTTGAAGCTTTGGGTTACTGCGGCTCTTATGAACCAGGGATTCGAGTTCGAAAAAACCTTTTCTGTTTAGATTATCAATAATCCTTGGAACTGTCAAAGGCTTAAGCAAGTAATACATTTACTTGTCAATTGTCATGAAGGAGTAAACTCATGCTAATATGTCCGTAGTGAAAATAGAGAAGAGTTGGATATATATTTACTCAATTTCGTTTTTGAAGCTAAAAGAAAAAGAATTGAAATTGAGCAAATATTCTACCTACAATTTGATATATATGTTTCAGAATCCAATTTCGTTGTGAGAACATCACAAGCTTAAACAATGTTTGATGCATCTTGTTTTTTTATTTCAGTTTTAATTGTAACAATTTATATATTCTTAAGCATAAGTGGGTTTACTGGCCACAAATGACTTGTTTAAAAAATGACCACAATGCTCAGCAATTAGCAAACATTAATGGTTCGGTACTTCTTTCAGGAATAGGTATATCAGCGATACAACTAATTAAGTTTCCTCGAATCTAATTAAGATTTATTAAACACATTGAATGTATCTGGACATCTACCAAATGATTTAGGGTGATTAAGACTGCATAACCTTTTTTTTAGATTCAGAAAACAAATATTAGTTTGTCGCTTCGTGTTCTAAATTGTGTGGCATTGTAGAATCTTTCATGGACTGCCATCTCCATCTGCCTCCATATAAAATTTCAATATGCTCTTATTTGGAATGATTTGAATGGCAAGGTGTGTCGTATACCTACTTATTCATTAATTTATTCTTCCTGAACAATCTCCTATGCCTCTTATAAGATGTACACGTACCGACCTACAAGAATCTTTTGTTACCCGCCGTCCCTCTATCTGGATAATCACACACATACCTTGCATTTTCTTGTGTTTATCTGTCAAAAATCATGTTTTATTGTTACAATTCCAAAATTGATTATACCATGATGAAAGAATCTGCTGTGCCTGGAAATAAATAAATGCACATTGTTCATGTCTCTGTGTTAGTGCTTTTCTCTATGAGGTTGACGTTCAAAACTAAATTTGCTGTAGGCCAGAAAAAACTTGATCCCTCAATTGACTGACATTGCTCGTAGTGGATTACACCGCTAACTAGACAATTCAACCTAAAGATGTGCTTAAAGACGATTCAATTTGGATGCTAAGAGTTCCTTGCGGTAGAAAATAAAGTATTAATTGTTTCAAAGGAAAAAAAGATGATCAAGGATTGCATGTTGCATGGCATAGGATTGGTAACTTGAATGATGTACAACATTTTTTTCTCCATCTATGTTATGCCTCAATCTGCAGATATTCCTTAAAAGTGGATTGGTCAGTGGGGAAGAAAAAAAATTGTTAAGGGTATATGTCATTAGTTTAAGTGAAACTTACATGCAATTAATCACCAAGAGAGAAAGGAATGAAATTAGAACCCTCAAAATCAATTGAGAATACTGGTAAGATCCTAGGGTATTAAGCCAAAACTCATTGACAAATGCAAATTTTTGCTTCAGAAACCCACGTAACATGTTTGTGATTTCAAGGTTTTATTAGAGTTCAACCGAGTACTGGTGTGTCAATCTTTTTCTGGAAGAAGATAGATCGACAAAAGGTCACGGCCGTTTATGATAAATGATCAAAGTCCTCCATTTTTAAGAATAAGAAATAGCGATGCCTTAGGGAGCAGGTGAAAGACATTCACCGCATCAAATGCTCAATATTTCTTCCATTTTTTTTTTTATCATATTCTCTTCGACAACGCAAAAATAAGCAGTCACATATATACATAAGATATATCTGATAAATGCGAACAATCTACTTCTGCTGCAGCAAACCACAGTACAATTAATTAATCATTGAATAAAGATAAGGCCCATAAATATACCACCAGGGGTGGTGGTGGCGCCTTTTTGCTCGCCTATCTCTAGATCACATAATCGAATGATGTCGCTTCTAATCAAGCCTCACTTGCTTGACGCGGCCAAATATAGCCTCCCAGTAGCGAGATATTGGCCATTAGGTCTATAAGAACTTCTCGAACTATGACGCCTGGGCGGGCAAGTGTCTCCAGTGATGCCCTCATGGACAATCTCTCCGAGAAAAGAGTGTAATACCAGTGTAAACCAATATCCAAGGGCAAGATGATACCACTTATGCCCTTTTTTTTCTTTGAAAAAAAACAAATAAGGCCCACAAATATTAAGACATGTTTTCGCAGGGACGAGGAAAAGGGGGCCATGGTTGACTCCAAGCCTAAAGCACATATAGGCGGCGGTGCCTCCTTGCAATTTTCTGTTTTTTTTTTGTCAAAAGAAATTATGTTTTTGTGCCTTCCTAAAAAGACAAAAAAATAAACATTATACAGAGAATCTGCCAGGTGGCACAAAATTGTACCCGGAAACCTAATTCAATCCAACAGAAGTGGTTGAATCAATTATAAAGAAAATAAAGGTAATTAAATGAGTTTTTTAGTTCAAGAAGTGATGACTTATATTTGAACAAAAGTTTAGGGGGATAAAATGTAATTAAGCCGTTGATAGTGGCTCAATGTTTGAGGAATGATGTCTATTTTTACGGCAAAAACATGAGAAAGAGAAGTTGAGTAATGTTACAGGTGATGTTCAAAAAAAAAATGTAATGTTACAGGTGCTAATTTAAACCACTGGTGTTTTGCAGATTGACGCCCCAATGTCATCATCAACCACAACTTGATGCACCTGTTGCTTCAAGCTTTGTCACAGACTTGGAATGAAAATCAACCTGGACCGCTAAGCCTTAGAAACCTCTGCTCTGCTAACTGCTAAGAGCTGTAACCGACTTTTACGCAAGTTACCGACGATACTGGATTTACCTTTCAAATTCAGCAGCTGGTCAGTCGTGAAATTCTGGCAATCTGCCCCACATTTGTATCCAACCAACGGAAGAGACAGGTAAGAGTATTGCCCATCTGCAAGTTGAATGAACTTCTAGTCATTTGAGTGAAGTATTGAACAACTAAATCCAACTTCAGGATGGCACCCCATAGTTAAATCTACTAGATGTTGTACCACCAACAGACTTGTATCTATTCCTCTACACCAGTGGGAGTATTGCCTTCTCATACCAATACAACCGTCTGACTGTTGCAAAGTGTAAACAGCAAGGCAGAAATAAACAAAAGAAAACATACAAGTACAAAAAAGGTAGCCAGCAAGGCATCAATTTAATGTGATATTTGCCGGCCTCACATTTTCCAGGATGAGAAAAGCAAAGCGATGCAGATTTTCCAGAGTGTTGGCAAGATCAAACAATGCTTAAATATGAAACCTACGTTCCTATCAAAACCAAAGTGTTTGGTTTACTTTTTTTAAGCTCATGGGAGAGTGAACAACGAAAATTGCACTCACTGAGTATCCACAACATGCGCTAGTAAATTTGATAGCAAACTGAGTATCCACAACATGAGCTAGTTAAATTTGATAGCAAAGTCTATTATCAGTATAATTCTATTGGGATAATTAGTTGAACTCACTAGTCAGCGAAGCATGCGGTCAGTGAGGAGATCCATACCTTGGGAGAAGGGAGACCAGCTTGAAATAATCCCCGGCTTGATGTTCAACCTCTACAGGATAAAAAGGTAGCTCAGTAGGTAAGAACCTTTACTGGGACAAGATAAACAATATACAACACTACAACAGTATTAAGTTCACCTCTGCTTTAAGGTTGCAGTAGCTCAATGGTGACCAAATACAGCCTTTTCAAATCCCTGCACTGAAAGGACAAATAAGTTTCAGTTTAGATTAATAGCACACCCTAATTCAACATAGGCCAGCCATAATGTTGAGTCCTTGTTGGGGTGGTTCTTTTTGTCCCCTATGCTCTATAATCCCTAATAATACGATTCAGTCTGGTTGACTTTAGGCTTCAACTAAAGTAAAAAATACATAAACCAATAAAACTTCAATCACTCTAATAAATGCATGATGCAGCTAGATACACGGCCATTAATTTAAGAAGAGGCAACCTTCATTAATGACAATATTCTTGCAGTATTTTCATTGATTAAAAAAATATCAGTGGTAACCATCAATATTTCTAGTTAGCTAGACCCCACTGCAGGGGCAAACATTATTAGGCTCACATGACAAAGATGTGGGTTCATGAATTGGGCCATACCTTTCCAATGGAAAGGTAAGACTGTGGCAAGAATATAAGAGAAGAATGGCATCTGAATTTTTCCCGGTCATTTTCATGTTTTGAAATTTTGTCAGAGACCATTAGGCAAAGAATTGTTACCAAGGAGATAAGCATAGACTGGAGCTTGAAATGCACACATAACAACCACATTCTTGGTAAACAAAACTTTAAAAAATAGCACAATCAGCCATCAAATAATGGCTTAATTGTAATTCTAACCTTAGTTTTGGCAAAAGCTGGTGGGCAAAGTCTGCTTCCAAAAACTCAAAAAAAAATCGCCAACGCTCTGGGACAGGCTAAGGTTTATAAGTTTGTTCTATGTCCGGTGTCCTTCATTGAGATCGCTTCCTTTAGAAATGACCTGCAATGTTGTACCTTTGACTATCCATGCAGTCATTTCTGGTTGATCTTCCAAAGCATTAAGTGGATGCATGCTACCATCCACTAGCTGAGCACCATATACAAATGGGAGTCTAAGCGTTAAAAAACTCTCTGGAGGTAGGACCACCTGGCAACCGAGGCTGAACTGCAATTTTTGCTCACGGTCTGGAACTGATGGATGAAGGCATGACTCCTAGAAGCAAAACATGGCTAAAATATCAGTAAAACCACAGTTAGATGTTAAAACAAGGTGAACGAACATTATCTGCCTGAGGAGATGCACTGCTATCGAGAAATAATTTTTCAGGCAAAGACAAATAAGGATGAAAAAATATCTGCCACCAAATCTAAAACTCTTTTCTGGAGAAGTCCAGTCAAACAGACCCCATATGATCTTTCATGACTTCAAAGAATTTACAACCATGTAATATGCAGTTTATTCAGATCCACATATGCTCTGGGAAGAAAGGGAGATGTACCTCAAATTGTATAACCGGGCATGTCGCCAACACAACTGGTAATGGAGGTGTAACCTATAAGCAGATACTGAATCAATTAAGCACTCAATAAGCGAACACAGTACTAAAATTATAACAGAGATCAAAAAGAGAACAAAATTAAACAAGTTAAGAAAAAGCATATTAAACAAACAATATACAGATAGTTCACAATTCTTCGAGCACAGAGTTCAAGATCTGTTAGTATCAGGAAGCTGCAATATTTATTTAACCATCCAAGTAAAATAATCCACATCAGCGCATCCATTGTCACAATATGCATTACTTAGTCAAAATGAGAAAAAGTACAGAACATGAACTTGACAACAAGAAGACTATTTTAACATTTCAAGCACCCAAGATTGGAAGATTAGTTAGTTTATTCAGGTAAGTTGTTGAACGGCAGAAAATGATTCTGGTGCCACTCATTTGCTGACACAAGCATATAGTCTTAAACCAACTAATAAATGAGATCATCACAGCCCATTGAATGTTGCATGCTCATATTTGATGTTTCCAAATATTTAACGATCACTGCAGTTTGATAAAAAATTGAAGCGCAAACTTCACGATTGGGATATAAAACATGCATACTCAGCAAGTTCAAAGAAAGTTTTAGAATGTAAAAGATATGCAATTCCATATAAGCACCGTTGTGTACCAGGAAAATCCGCTGTAACTGCGATACTGTCCCAGCAAACTGAATCTTTGGTTCATCTTTTTTATTCTTGGAGAGTCTGCAATATGGGCAGTTCATGTATATAGGTAAATTTCTATTCAACAAAGAGAAAGCACTTCCACCATCATCAATCCTAATGGAATGCAAATTAGCTTCAAGAGTTTGTGCAGAATCATGATACATTGCCACATCAGCAGCTTTCTGATTCTGATCCTTCCCATGCTGATTGACATTGGACCCTGTCCCTTTTAACTTTTCACTGTTTCTAGGCTTATTGGAAGCAGAAGCACCAATTGGCTTCGAGAGTCGATGAACTTTACCATGGCCACCAGTCCTTCCCAAGTTTAAAGGATTTGCTAGATTATTTTCTGACGCTTCCACAGGAGGGACCTGAGATTGCTCAACTAGAGAATAAAAAGTTCCTAGTTCATTGAGGTGATCTAAGTTTAACAAGAAACGGTGACCATGGGGGCATTCATGCTCATAACCAACATAAACTATTGCTTGCCTCAATATAGGATTGGTTTTGACTGATTTACTTCCATTGATGTTCACTGGAAGAGGATAACTTCCTATACGTAAAAAAGGGTCACCATCCATGCCAGCATTAGAAGAAACTCCATTCAAACGTTCCTTCGTGGAAGAAGTTTCTTCAGATTTTTCAGATCCCTGATCAACTGTTTCATGAACCTGTTCTGCGCCATTATTTCTTTGGCCATTTTGTTTGATAACTTTCTCTGAACCAGAAGAAGATTGTTTCCTCTGTTGCAGAGGAGGAAATCCTGAATCTGCAGCTGATGATCCAGCAACGACCTCAGAAAAGGGTTTTCTCATAGTAAGATTAGGAAGAGCTGTACCAATATTAACTTTTTTGTCATCAAGTTTGATGTTTTCTGACTGCTTGCTTGGATTTTCAACCCCATTCTGCACAACCCCAGAGTACAACCTCGTGGCACCAGCACTATTTCCATAATCCCGAGAATTCGGTCCAACCTCAGATCCAGTACTTGACCCGGTAACAGTGCCTTGTCGAATATTTCTTAGGGGCCAACTGCTTGCAATCATTGGCTTCTCCAAAAGTACTGTCCATTTAAAAAGAAACTTGTGCCTCGCAGAGAATCCACTCTGAAGTAACCCTTTAGAGGGTTCATAGTATCTTGCCCCTCCAACACGAATCAAACACCATGAGGATGAGTTAATAGGTCCCGTACTGCTTCCTTCAGGCAATTTTACTGCTGGTAGAAGCTTATCACAATCTGCGAAGCAAACAGAGGAAACATTTGCTGATTCAAAGTCAAAAGGATCAGGTCGTAGTTGACGAGAGCGACCACAGGAACATGCATGAAGGAAAAAGTAACCACTTGAATGTGGCTTTCCGTCATCAACATCATGTCTCTGGTGCATACATGGTTTCCCTGTCAAACTAACAGCATCACACAGTTGCCTCCCCGATTTCCATAGCGATGTGCATTCTTCCACCAGCCTTTTGGTAAATAGTTCCACTGCTGGCCCCCTGACCATCGAGTGGAAAGCACGCAGAGCTTTTTCCAAGCGGGCATCATGCTCTGAAGTTGGATAGCATGCAGGCAAATCTTTTAAATAAACATCCTTGGCATTTGGAATTGCTCTTTCACACCACAAAGTTGAAAATTTTGTGTTCATCCCTCTACCACTTTCCAATAAAGATACAGCAATATCTAGAGGACCTGTGCTTCGTGAAGCAATCCCTTCAACTTCACCTGAACCAATGTTTCGTTGTCGAGGTTTTCTTTTACTGAGTTCGGCTTCGTCTATACAGCCACGTTTTGCAGTTAGAACTCCTTGCAGAAGAAGTTGACTGGATGATAACCACGATTCTAAACTCGGAAGTTCAGGAGCTGCGAATGTCTTTCCAGATGCAGCCGAGGCTGCAGCTGCAGCAGCAGCAACAGCAACCATTCCAACACCAGCAGCAGAGCCACTGTTGGTGCTGGTGACTGACCCACCTCTACCTCTCAAAATATCAGACTGCCTGTAAATGAACTCCTTTATGGACACAATGTCTTCTTTGTTTGCGTTTTGGCTGTGGCTTTCAAGCAGGAGAGAATCTGAGGTTGTCTTTCCATTCAAAACATCTTCCACAAGACGAATGGCAAAGTCAAGAGATTCCCCTCTGGCATTGGTTGACCTGTCAAGCAACACAACAGCTCTAGATGCATCAAGTTGAAACAAAGGCGCAGAAGCCGAAACACTCCCACTTCTAGAACCACCATGACCACTTTCAGAGCCAGACACCGGACGACATTTCTTAAACAGAAAACGAATCTGTGCTTCAAGAGATGACTGCAGTTTCTTCCTGAAACCACCTTCAGATTTACTCGCAGGGCGTGCTAGCACAACCAAAGAACCAGAACCCTTTGTCGATAACTGTGACCTAGGCAAATTACTAAAACTAGAAGATTGATTGACCGAGGAGGTATCTGCAGACTCCTCTACATTAGAACTCGAATTCTGCAAATCCAAAAAGTCATCAACGAAAACAAAGAGTATCACTGGATTACAATGCCCTGGGAACATTGAGGCATGAGAACCTAAACCCGACATAAGAGAGATAGCTGAAGCATTCCTGTTGATGATACCGCCACTTCTACCGGGAGAAGATCGAGTAGAGGAAGATGTTCTAGAGGAGGCCGGGGCTTGAGGCCTAGAAGACACCGGCGGGGTAGTTTTAGATCTCACATACGGCACCAATGCATGCTTGGAAGCTTGCAACACCCTAAACTTTTGCAGGAGATGAGTGTCGAAGCGTGATCCTTCTTGAATATACACAATTATATGGCAGACCTGCATTACTAATCCGGTAACTAATTACATATTTCACACACATCACATCACGGAAGTCAAGACACAATCTAACTATAAACACAAGACACCAGAATTTAACTAACTCTCTAAAACGCCAACCAACCCAAGTCATTTTGGCTACATTTTGAAGGACAGTAATGCTCCACAATGACTACATATATTGGCAGGGGTGAAAAAGAAGCGGCACATAATTCATAAGATAGAAGAAAGAGGGAAATACTCACGGAGAACATGAAAAGCAACCCTTGAAGCTCCTCGAACTCGCGCTCGTCCAAAACGGAGTCAAAGCCCTGACCCGGATCGTAGAACCCGGGGGCGGGGACGGGGCACCGGGTGGAGCAAAACTGGAGGAAGAGGAGGCCTTTATCCCGGTCATGATAGTAGCTGATTCTCCTCCACTTGAACCAATCTCGGAGTTGCTCGCTGTCTGGGAGGAGGATGGGGTTGTCGAGGCGACCCGACCCGAAAGCATTGGAGTCGAGGACCCGGTTGATGAGGTGGGAGCAGTAGTCGGGGGTCCGGGAGACGAAGCCGACGACTACGACGCCGTCCGGGGAGCGAGACTGGGTTGGTGGGGGATCCGGAGAGGGAGCGGGTAGGGGCGGGCGGGTGAGGACCCGCATGGAAGGTGGGTTCGGGTTTGGGTTTCGGGGGTCCATGAAAAAGGACCTAGGTAGGAGAATAGAAGGAGGTGTTTGTGTTTTCTTGAAAAGGGAGGGTAGCAGTAGTAGGTCATGTCATGGATGGTGCCTTCTCAAAGTGTTGTGGACGTTTTTAGGATTCTCAATTGAAAATTGTGCGTTTTCGGCTTTTGTTTGGCACAAGTTTCGGGTTGCCTCCTCCGCCCTCCCTCCCTCCCGGGTCTTCAACTCATTTTAACTTTCTCAAAAAAAAAATCTCATTTTTTACCTACCTTTTAATTATTCTTTTTTTATCCAAAAACAATATGTATAGATTTATTTTTTTTGAATAATATAGATTTATTTTTAACACTAAAAAGTATTTATTTCTATTAAACTGTATATTATTTCTTCGATCAATAGGGTGAGTAATTGCTAGAATCTGAATCCCCATCCAAAAATGACATCATAAAACCAAGTTAAGGTGTCATGTTAATTGGCTCTTCCCACAACATGCTAATCCATCGGATTAGCTCGATACATTAGCTAATTCAATATTTTATAAGGCCGGGAAATCAAATTTATCATTTCAAGAAAATAAAAGGATATAAAATATCAATAATGGCATGAGTGGATACTTGTTATTTCAGTATAGTACAGTTCTTTGATGTTTAGTCCACCTCATCATTGGAGTGGTAAAGTATCGTTATTTTTATTGTTATTATAAAATCCATTAAAGTATAGGGTGATAATTATTTGTATCGTTATTATAAAATATTATTATGATTTTCTTGTGGTATATAAAAAATTAGACTACTGTAATTTTTTTGAAATTTAAAATTTTGAAATCGATATATGTAACATTAAATTTTAATTAGAATTGATAAAAGAATATAAATAAAATAGATAATTTAATGGATTAATATAAAAAAAGTTAATACATTAGGGATAGCCATGAATATTTATGAGGAACCTATATAAAAATTTTGCAAAATTACTGGCTATTTCCTGTTTCCTTTGTCTCTACCACTGGCTGGATGAATGTTATATTTTGTTATAAGAGGATGCTGGAGGTTTTATTATCTCTCTTTTAGTATAATCTTAATGTTGTCATTTGCAATTTGATATTTATTTTTTGTCATTCAGATAAAAAAATCCTAAACTTATGGTTATAAAATTATTTTATATAGTCGTTTTTCCTTATACTAACTTGAAATGTATATGTCAAATCCTATCAAACCCTGCATTAGAATTGGGTAACAACCATAATGGCAACTGGGTTTCATACCATGGAGGTGGAAGATTTGGAATCTCAGTATTTCAGTTGTGGAGATGAATCCCTCCATGATATTCCATTTGATGTTTCTGGCCCCATCGAAGGTGAGTGTTTGATAACTGCTTTGCCCTCCATTATTGCCTCTGAAAAATTTGCAAAATTTAGAAAAATTATTTCCCATGATACCACATCAATTTACTCTATCTATCTTGGTGCAAGCATAAGAAGTAATATACCTTATAAACATCGATGTCCTGGTAAAAAACACCCTTGCCTACATTTATTTAATAATTATAGGTGTGAAGAATTTAAGAAAAGATTTCATTTTTTTTTAGAAGAATAAATCTATCTCTTGAATAAATAGAATTAGAAACTAACATTGTAACCAAGACCCATCTCACAACCTCAATAACTCAATGATTTATTTGTTCCCAAGATCGTCAAAAACAACAACATGGGAAAAGGGAGCTTGTTTTTTTTTTACAAAAACAAAAAGTTTTAAAACGAATAAGGGAAGAAGATGATAAGATCCCCTTCTGATCTTCAAGCCGGTAATAGCGAGCCTCACTCTACTTTAGGTGTGTCACCTTCTGTTACCGATGCTTCTCATCTTATTGATATTGCTACTGAAACTATTCTTGATTCTGCATCTAAATCAACCTGGGTAAATGTGGTCAAGGATTGATATAAGACTTATATGCAACCTTTGGATTTTGTCACGCCAGTTTTTGGTAATACTATGCTTAAAATTCCCTTTGACATTGTTGATATTAGGCGTAAGTACAATCTTTGCTTGGTTGGTCAGTTTTTTGGCACAACTCCTAAAATGGGTTTGATTCATGCTATGGTGAACAAGTTATGGGGACGACAAGGTGCTGTTTTTGTTACCAATTTTAAAACTGATTTGTTTCTTATTCAATTCCCCAATGAAGCATCTTTGTCTCGGGCTCTATTTGGGGGTCCTTGGCATGTTGGTGGTGTACCAATAATATTGAGGAAATGGGATTCTAGTATTCAAAAGCTTGATCTCTCCACTTCTAAACTGCCCGTTTGGGTCAAGTTGCGTGATGTTACGTTGGAGCTTTAGACTCGGGAAGGGATCAGGTACATTGCTACTGTTATAGGTAAACCGCTTCATATAGACCAAGATTGCTCTAAGCTTCTACACTCTGATCATGTTAATGTTTGCATTGAGCTAGATTTCTCTAAGCCATTATTGAATGAGCTTGTTGTTGCATTAAGTGAGGAGACCTATACTATTGGTATTTTGTATTCTTAGAAACCTAAAAAATGTAACCATTGTAGTTCATGGAATCACTAAACCTTTGCTTGCCCTCATAAGCCTCGTGCTGTAACTACATGTGAAGCGCCCGTATCCCTTTTTTTTTTTAAAAAAAAAAAGAGAATAAAAACAATTAAATGGAAGGGATTTACGAAAATACCCTTGAAAACCCGGGATACGTAAACCAATGCCTCGCACACAAACATCATCCATAAATACTTATTAACACCGAGATGTCATAAAATATAAGGGAATAAATCAGCTTAATAAGTCATAAGCCAACCCGGCCAAACGCCGAAATAATATCACAAATCAGATCCCGGCAAACTGCCAACAAAGTAATGAACCAATTATGACATCTCAAAATAAATCTTAGGCAGCGGAAGATGGATATCATAAAATCGTGAAAAAGAAAACAATATGCATATGGGCCCTATGGATCCAACCGAGAGATGATGCACAACTACCTGCTGAAGTATCTGCGTCTGAACTCCGAGTCGAAGAAAAAGTGAGAACAGCACGCTAACTAAGGTCTGAAAAACAACGGTGGCGATTATGTGAGTCGCCTACTCAGTGATCATTAAAAGTCTAAGTATACATGAAAGTGAAGTCACGCTCGTAGGGTGAGTAGTTCACGAGCACAAGTACAACATACAAGCAATATCAGAATCACACACCAACACACAAACATCTTATTGTGTTATTATCTTTATTATTTAGATTCAATGCATTTTATTATTATTATTATTGTGGGCCCTCTACTGTGGATCAAGTCTCGGTAGCGCATCTGATCAGATCCGGGTTGAAACCCAAGTGTCGAACCTCAGAAGGGGTAGATTCTGAGGTCAAAAACCACCGATAAACCTCGAGTGGTCGCTAGCTCCCTGAGGGTGCGCTCAGACACACCTAACTGGTGCAAGTCTTCCAGGGGTGCACCTACCTTCCCCTGGGATAACCATGCTAAACCGCATAATGTGACCCGAGGGTACCCAACCCTCCCTCGGGGCTACCAGCCAACTCCACGGTAGAATTAAACATTTTATTCTTAATTATACCTTTACATTTCTGTTGAAATACATTATGTTTTCCAGGGATGTGTGAATTCTATGTGTTTTTGTTTCATCCGGGCCTTCGGCCCATAACCACACACTATCACTAAAACATAATATCATGTTATATTCCATAACCATCCTTTTAACGAAATTTGACATGTGGAAGCAATCAGGCACACAATTCCAATTACCACATGTAGCAAACAAGGCAAGTAAACAAACAAACCACACCAACATGCATTCACAAAACATATATAAAAGACTTGTAATGTCACCTCAAAAATGCAGATTATGACTTCTCCCCGAGTCTGAGTCTGCAGCTCCCGAGGTATCTCCCGTGCCTGAATACCGGTACATAATATAATCACTAAACCAATTTTAGAAGTAAAAACGTGTATGCATGCTAAAGGTATGCTCCAATCGAGTAACTCCCGACCCTAACTATCCGATTATAAGATTTCCGGTCTAAGCCCAAAAGAATATTTTCTCATCAATAACTCCAAAGAAAAGGAATCTAACATTCACCGGTCTAAGTCCATAAACAATTCTCGGGCCTAAAGCCCACTAAATCCTTAATCACGAATTCCGGGCCGAGGACCCACTTCCCTAAATTCATATCTACCGATTTTGAAATTGGCCTTCGAGCCCGTTCCTTTGAGTCCGTAAATATAATTATCCGTGATTAGGTCTTGAGTCCATATCTTTAAGTCCATATAAAACATTCAAAACTTCAAAATGAGATTTTTGGGCCTGGGCTCGGTTTTTCCTAAAAACCGTTCTAAGGTTGCTCCCGAGCCCAAGAGTTGATCGGCCTACGATTCTATTCGTGTCAGTAAATCCTCCCAGCCACACACTCTAACTCTCCGCTCTCGGTAAACCACAATTCACTTGATATATATATAAATATGTATTTTGATAAATAATTCAAAATTTATGTACAAGGCATAACCGAGACAAAACCTAGGTAATTACCGTCTAACAGTCGTAGAATGAGAAATATATCCGTTGGACAGAATCCGAGCCTTCGCCGGAAAATTCCCGAGCCCTCGTCGGATTCCGGTCAACTCGCCGGAAAAACAACAACAATCAAAGAAAACAAACCACCGCAACAATTCTGCCATGAACAACAATATCCCCAGAATTAATTCAACTCCTCACATCCACCGAATGCTCAATTAGAAAGAAGGCAGAGGTAAAATCTTACCCGAAGCAGTGCTGCCGAGGATCGACTCGAGTTCTCCTCCCTGTCCAAAACCGCCTGGCTGGGCTTGACCTAGCCAGCCAGACGACGTGTCATCTGGTTTGGCTTGGTCAACCCGCTAGGTTGACTTTTTTTTTTCTTCAAAACCTAAAACGACGTTGTTTAAACTAAAACTACGATAAACCTTGTGTTTCACCCCGAAATGCGTTTTAGGTCCTACAAAGCTCAAAAGCGACATATTACCACTTTTAATTAATAAATCCAATGGAAAATAAATTAATTTTATTTCCATTTCCGAAATCTGAATTTTTTTTTTAAATCAAAAACGAAAAACTGGGGCGTTACAACATGGGTTCCTAAGGCTAGTACTAATATTGCTACAGTTTCTAATTCTGTGCCATTTTCCAAGGATGTACTTGCAGATGTTCCACTTACTACTATTGTCTCTCCTACTATTCATGTACTTGCAGCCCCAATATCTTCTACTTTTGTAGTTCAAGTACCACACTCTCGTCATTTCCCTGTGCCAAGTCAATCTAGTACTGGTGTTGCTAGTCCAAAAAAACCTCGAGCAGCTTTTGCTGGAGTTGCTGAATTGGTTCAAAAAATTGCCAATGGTAATAAAGCTAAACGTGGTGGTAAGGGTAAACATCATGTAACTTTTGTCTCCAATCCAATCTCTCATAAGGGGAATAACATTTCCCTTCTTCTTCCTACCTAATAAAGTGGTCTCTTTAGAATGTTAGAGGTCTTAATGATCCTTTTGAAAAACAATCTATTCTACATCGTGTTTGTAGTCTATCTATTGATGTCCTCTGTTTAGTTAAAACCAAAGTTCAGTTAGCAAATGTTGATGAGATTAGAAAGCATTTTTTACCTACCTGGTCTTTTGTTCATAATTATGATTATGCTTGTTTGGGCCATATTTGGCTGTTTTGGACGGATCGTGTAGCTATTTCTGTTATGGAAGCTAATGACCAAGCTTTACATTGTCTTGTGCAATGTCCTGGTGAGCAAACTTCTTGTTATGCTTTTTTTTTTCTATGGTGCCAACCAGATGTTGCAAGAAGCTCTTATTTATTTCCTAGTATCATTCATTTTACTGGGATTGTTGGTCATATACCTTGGTGCTTATTGGGCGATTTCAACATAGTATTAAATCAACAGGAATCTAGCTCATCTACTGATTACTTGGTTGCTGCTATTGATCAATTTGCTACATGTCTTCGCTCTGCTAGTTTATTTGATCATTCTTATACATGATCCTTATTTACTTGGACTAATCGACAAGTGGAGAATCCTATTTTGAGGAAATTAGATCGCCTCTTGATTAATTCTGATTGGCTTTATATATTTCTTAATAGTTTGGTGGAGTTCTAAAACCCAGGTATTCTGATCATTTCTTGATATTTCTCAACACTAATGTTGCTACTTTTTGTGGTCCAAAACCATTTAAGTTCTGTGATCATTGGAGTTCACATTTGAATTTTCTCTCTATTGTCTCTTCTACTTGGAGTGTTCACTTTGAAGGTCATGCTATGTTCAAATTATGGCAGAAGCTTAAAACATCGAGGTTTCCGTAAAATAATTCCATTTGAGTACTTTTGATGACATTGCTCAGCAAAATTTTCTCTACTGAGCTAGAACTATATTCTAGACAACAACAACTTATTTTTGGAAATTATTCTTCTGATTTAGTGGCAACAGAGCAAGGATTACTTCATCGACTTTCTGAGTTGCGCTTTGCTGAAGAATCATTTATGCGCCAAAAATCCAGAACATCTTGGCTATTCTGTGGTGATTCTAACTCTCAATATTTTCACAACTTTATGAAACCTCAAAAAGCTAAGAACACTATTCGCTCTTTAATTTCATTTGATGGCGCTTTACTCACTAATCCCTGACAGATTGAAGATTCTGTTGTGTAGTTTTATACATCTTTTCTAGGAGAGAAAAATTCTGAAGTCATTGCTGGCTCTGTATCTTTTTTTCAATCTTTGCTACCTAATTATGTCTCACCAGCTCAGTCGTCTATGTTAATAGCTAATGTCACAAACCTGGAAATTCGGAATGCGATGTTCTCTCTTGGGACTAACAAAGCTCCTGGCCCCGATGGTTACAATGTTGAGTTTTTCAAGTTTGCCTGGTCAATTATGGGTGTGGATGTGATCTGTGCTATCAAAGAGTTTTTCTCTACTGGAAAACTACTTAAAGGTATTAATTCCACTATTCTAAGTCTTATCCCTAAGGTTCCTAATGCCAGAAAATCACAGATTTTCGGCCTAATACATGTTGTTCCACTCTTTATAAATGCATTTCTAAGATCCTTGCCAATAGGTTGCAACAATGTTTGCCTTCTCTTATAAGCAGTAATCAAGCTACTTTTATAACCAGGCAGCGTATAGCAGACAATATTCTTCTTGCTCATGAGATAGTGGATAACTATCATGGAAAGGGGATTTTTAGTCATTGCACATTAAAGATAGACCTTATGAAAGCTTTTGATTCTGTTGATTGGACTTTTCTTATTAATGTGCTTACTGCTATGCAATTTCCTGCCAAGTTTATAGTTCAGCTTAAAACATGCTTTTCTACAGCTATGTTTTCGGTATCTATTAATGAGTCTCTGTGTGGTTACTTTGGTGATGGCAAAGGAATGCGATAAGGTGATCCTTTATCGCCGTATCTCTTTGTTCTTTCTATGGAAGTTCTATCTTCTCTTCTAAATAATACTGCCGCTGTAAACATTCTTCCTTATCACCCTAAATGCTCTCGGATTTCTCTTTCGCATCTTTGCTTTGCGGATGACATAATGATATTTACTGATGGTAGTCTTGCTTCTGCTTCTGCCGTCACTGATATCTTGCAACAATTTTACTATCTTTCGGGCTTGAAATTTAATCCTTGCAAAAGTGAAGTTTTCTTAGCAAGATTATCAAAAGTACATGAACATTAATTTCTTCAAATCTGTGGTTTTAACCTTGGAGTTTTGCCAGTCCGGTACTTGGATATGCCTCTTATTTCTGAAAAGTTATCTTTTATGCATTGCAAGCCTTTGATTGATAAAATCTTAGCTCGTATTTACTGCTGGAATGTTAAGTTTTTATCTTTCGCTGGCAGACTTCAATTAGTTATCTCAAACCTATTTAGTATCCAAAATTATTAGGAAAATATTTTCACTCTTCCATCTAAAGTACTCAAATGCATTCTTATGGTCCAATGATGCTTCTAGTAATCGTAAAGCTAAAGTAGCTTGGAAAGATCTCTCTTTGTCTCGACAGGAGGGTGGTCTTGGCATTAAAAAGCTTAAAGATTGGAACATGGCATGCATTGCCCAGAACATTTGGTGCTTAATGCTTCGTTTGGCTCTCTTTGGGTTGCTTGGGTTCATGCTTATATTATTAAGGATAAGAGTCTTTGGAGCATCTCTGTTCTTACAGATTGTTCGTGGAGCCTTAGGAAAATCTTGAAATTGTGTCCTCTTTTCTCTTCAGCTATCACTCATTCTATTAGAAATGGTTGTTCTACTCATGTCTGGTGGGATCAATGGCATCCTAGAGGTATTCTTCAGCCTCTTGCTACTAATAGACTACTTGTTAGTTCTAAATCCCATTATATGCTGCAATGAATATGTTGATCACCAATGAGTGTTGGTCATGGCCTTCTTCCTGCAATTCTCTTATTTCACAGCTGTAGCGTGAGGCTCTTACTGTTATTACCCCTTCACATGCTCCTGATTGTATTTCTTAGTCCCTTTCTCCTTCTGGAGATTTTACTGTTCACAGTGCTTTGAATTTTATAAGAGTGAAGCATGCTAAAGTAGGTTGGTATAAGCTTCTTTGGTCTACTAGTTATATTCCAAAACATAGTTTCATTGCATGAGTTACCATTTTGGGCAGGTTGGCTACCAGAGATCGCCTTCGTAATTGGGGAATTTTAACCGATACTTCTTGTTTACTTTGTCCTGAGCTTGTAGAGAGTCGCAACCATCTCTTTTTTGATTGTCCTTACTCTGCCCATATTTGGACTCACTTGCTTTCATTATGTGGTGTTTCTAAGAATACAGGTTCATGGAACTCTGAATTTTTATGGGCATACAAAAACCTCTAGAAAAGAGGAATTCGTGCTATGCTTTTGAGAGTAGCTTGAACTGCTTGTATCTATCACATATGGCGTGAGCGTAATCATCGTTATTTCACTAGTTGTCATCGCTCTCCTGATTGTGTTTTAGCAGATACTTGCTCTGATCTCAAATTTCGCTTTTGTGGACTGAAAAACTTGAAGCCTCGCTCATTGTCACTAGAGCTGCTTCATTTATGCAAATTCTGGAGTATTAGTTTTTGTGTATAGGTTTTTTGGGTTGTAATTTTCAGTTAGTTTGCTGATTCTGCAAACTTATTATGGGTTATAAACTTTCAGTTAGGGTTCACCCTAACTCAGTTTTAGTGGATGAAATCCGTGATTTGATTTCAAAAAACAAAAGAGGAGATGATAAGGTCATCAGGAAAATCTAGGGACCGGGTTCACCCCATTCCAACAGATAAAACAAACAAATTAAAAGCTCAAACCATTTAATTGCTCAAAGGAAACAAATCCCGGGTTGGTCCAACTGATAACCGACTTAATTCCACTTAATCTCGGATTCAAAAATTTCAATTCTACCAAAACTCAAAAACCAACATCTCATCAAGGGAAAGGACACCGGTATGCGAGTGAGTAGCGCACACAACACAGTAGCGTTGGTCGAACCGATAAGCAACTTTGTTCGCTTAAGCCAGGTTTGGGTCGAAAATTTCAATTTTACCAAACCTGGCAAACCAACAACTCATCAGGGAAAGGAAAGGACACCAGTATGTGAGTGAGTGAGTAGCACACACAACACAGTAGCGTTATCATTTTATCCATCTCGCTATCTTCTATCTCTATATAGCTCTTCGAGTCTAGAAGTGACCCTCTAGAGTTGAAGGGCCACCAAATCCAAATGCAAGCAGCTGCACTCGCGGCCATGTCTACCCACACAACCCTCCTCGCCACCACCTTCCCCTCCGTCGTCTCTGCCCACCACGCCTCTCCTCCTCTCCATTCCTCCTTCTCCTCCCTCTCCCTCAACTTTCCCCGCCAGTCCACCCCTTCCCTCTCCCTCTCCCTCTCCCCCTCCAGGAAACCCCTCACCGTCGTCGATGCTACTAAGAAAGCCGTCGCTGTCCTCACCGGCACTTCCAATGTCGAAGGCGTCGTCTCTTTGACCCAGGAAGACGACGGTCTGCTCCCTCTCCCCCCCTCTCTCTCTCTTGCTCATCTTCTTTCCCTTTTTTTTTTTTCTGACTTTTTATGGATGTGGGTCGTGGTGGGTTTTTGTTCGGGTTGTGAAGAAATTAAGTGGAAGAGTCAAATGGGTGCTCTTTCTTTGGGGTTTTGGTTAATGGGTTCTTGGCTTTTATGCGTTGGGTTTTTGGTTCATTGAGGTTACATTTCCCCGTCAACTGTTTTATCTGTTCGGAAAGTGTAGGAAAATTGCATCGAAAGCAGATGTATAGTTTTACTTGTTGTGTGTTTTGATAGCAACCGTGTCAAAGTTATGTTCTTTTACTTGTGTTGTTACTCAAACTCAGTTACAGTGCTTATCTACTCTTGATTTGTTTTGGTTTTAGGTCCGACGACTGTGAATGTTCGTGTTACTGGCCTTACTCCAGGACTCCATGGCTTCCACTTGGTAACTGTTCTTGGCTTCAGCTTGTATCATCTTTGATTTTGTATTTGGTTTGCTCTTTCGCATACTTAATTTTGATTAATGTCTTCTGTAGCATGAGTACGGTGACACAACAAATGGCTGCATTTCAACAGGTAGAGCTTGGAAGTTCTATTATCGCAAACCCTTTTGCTTTTAGCTCTTGTGATGTTTGCAGTGAATTTCTTGGTGCTTGTTGTGTCGCATTTTAACATTTAGACGGAATCTTCTTCTTTTGTATTCGAATGACAGGACCACATTTCAATCCCAACAACCTAACACATGGTGCTCCTGAAGATGAGATCCGTCATGCCGGTGACCTGGGAAATATAGTTGCTAATGCTGATGGTAACCCCTTTCCGATTTACATTTGCTATTTGTGGCCTTCACAGAGTCTATTAACATGTGTTTGTACAATTCTTGAAATACAGGAGTCGCAGAGGCAACAATAGTGGATAATCAGGTAATCTTTGCCTGTTGAAGCTTTTCTATGCATGTGTGCCATACTCTTGCTTCAGTCATCATTGGGGATGTGCTCTATGCTAGTTTTGAAGTTTTCAGTATAATATTTGCAGATACCATTGAGCGGTCCTAACGCAGTCGTTGGAAGAGCTTTTGTGGTCCATGAGCTTGAGGATGATCTTGGAAAGGGTAAGCTAGAGATTCTCATACATCATAGCAGCATGAATAGAAGCAAGGCATTCCAAGAAGAGTTAACCCACCAAAAAATTCAGCTTCTACTGTAGTTGCTGCATTGTTATTTGCCCATTTTGATGCTTTGATAGCCTGATAGTCTAACGCCTCTTCTCTTTCCTGTTGGACTTTGCATGTGTAGGTGGACACGAACTTAGTCTCTCCACTGGTAATGCAGGTGGAAGATTGGCATGTGGTACGTATGAAAATTGACTTATCATCTCTCTCTCTTCCTAAGTGTTTGATTCCTTGCCTTTTTGTTCTTGCTACTTAGCCATCTCCTGGTTGGTTTAATCTTGCTATCTTCAGAAAGAAATGCATTCTGCTAACTTGCAAGTTAAAGCTTAAACTTTTGAACAGTTTTTCAGATTTAGAAATATGTAAACTTAACAGATGCTTTTCTGTTTCATAGTTCACTGATGTGATGCTAGTAGTTGTGTCTTCTGTACCTACGTGCATCCACACAAATTCGTAATGAATAACCCAATTATTCTCTGAATGGCAGTTAACGCAGTTCCCAAAAAACGTACTTCTATTTCCAAAAAGCGTATTCGTAAAAATATTTGGAAAAGGAAGGGATACTTTGCAGCAATGAAAGCCTTTTCATTAGCAAAATCTCTTTACACTGGTCGATCAACAAGTTTTATGACTGATCAGAAAAAGGACTAAAGTCATTAGCTTGTTATCTGGTCCAACATGATGAATGTCTTGGATCAATAATAGTTCTTCAGCAAGGATTAGAAGGCTTCTTTGGTGTAGAAAGATCTGAAATCTTGTTTATTCATGTATTAGAGAGATCAAGTCTACCTTGTTTTTTTGTATTGGATGGTGAAGAGCTTGTGTTCTTCATATGCTTTCAATCCTTGTAGTTTCTCGGTGTCTTTCAGATGAAAGCATCACGAACTGACTCGATGTAATTGTTGTAATCATGATTTCCTCTAATCTATGTAGGATTTGGCTGGAATTTGTTTATTATCTTTTTTCAGTTATTTGTATTGTTTTCGAGTCCTTAAAAAGAAAAGCCTCACATGCAGTGTAAACTGGTTAGGTGTAATGTATAAATCTGAATCACTGTCTTTTTGTTTTGTTCCCGTAGTTATGTTTTCATTGAGTAAAGCTGAAAAAACAAAATGTGATGGTTACTGCTGTTCAGCTCTAATTTCTGTATATTAGGAGAGTATGCTAATTTCTGTTCCAATTGTTGGGAACTGACTTCTGTCTCACTAGCGAAAGAAATGGGTGGCTGGATCATAATTGTAGATAAGGTCTCATAGAACAAAAAATATTTCTGGGTATTCATTGGTGAATGGGGGTGCCATAATCTTACAAACAAGCAAGGTTTTGATCAAATAACAATTATGTACATCCTGGTAAGTTAGGCAAATTAACAGTGCAGAGAGGAAGACATTTTTGGTTTCCTACACGCCAGTTTCTCATTGATGGATGTATGACAGAAGGTGCCAACTGTGTTCTTACTGATATACAATGTTCTTATGAATGGCAAAGCTCTAGGACTTAAGATGGTAGTTCTTGAAATCATCCTACATGTTAGCATCTTCTGTCCTGGCTTACTGAACATAGTTACACTGGCAAAGGTCTTCTGACCACCATCTGCTTAGAGCATTGGGCATTTATGAGAAACCATTACCTGTTCTCATTCTGGACTGGTGCATATTATTGGTGTGACATCCAGATTAGTACATGGAGCAGAATCACTCTGGAGGCCTAGCCTTTAGAACTTTCTTTAGAAGGATAATGTAGGCTCACGAATGAAAGGAAAAAACAATTGTATTCTTGGTTGCTGGCAGTGCATTCCATATGAGAACTTGTCATGGTCTTGAACCTTGACCATCATTAGTAAATTCTGAGACGTTCTTATTCTTTTCCCTTGATGACGTGCGTGCAGGTGTTGTTGGTTTGACTCCAGTATGATGGAAGCTGTTGTTTAGGAACCAGTTTGGCTTGCACCATTTGCTATGCTTTATCTAGTTTCTTATGTAGAGCCGCATGATTATGCAAGCCAGTGTGTGTATCTTAGTTTGTGAGGACAGCAAGTATTTACATAAGGACCATTCCAAGGTTTCCTTTCCCAATAAAAATTGGACGGCTATGCATGTCTTGTGTAAACAGACACTTGGTTGTATTATTGGTTTGGTTCAAGTTTGACTGTTCTTTCATTTTCCTAAGTTCTAGAATTGTTAGCTTAGCTAGAAGGTGAAATCTGCGGTTTAGAATTGCTGGAAGGTTTTCCTCGGTGTTTTATGGAGAAGCTAGGAAAAGTTTTCGTGTCCGAAACCAACCTGGCAGCCCTCAGCTATTGTTTCCTTGAGTGAACTTTAGAGTGCAAAATGGATGGTTGTGTTAGGTCACGTTTTTGCTCCTTGTTCTATTCTCAAAACTGTTCCCTGTATTGTCCTTCTCATTCCCTGTGCATGGTTGCAGTGATATTTGGGTCTCAAGCTTGCAATGGCAAATTATGACTCCTTAAAGCTACCAAGGGGTAGTAGTTCTAAATATTCTGCACATTAGCATAGCATTATTAGGAGAGGCCCTGTGCATAGGATGGACAAGTGTGTTGGAAATGAGTGAGCTAGAATACAATGGGAGGGGACACCGGTGTGTGTGGTGTGGTCATGTGGTATGGAAAACGTGTGTCGAGGTAGTTTAAACTCTCAAGCGGAGCATTCTAGAAAAGCTTGTTGCAAATGGACTTGACTCCATAGCTTGTCTTGTCTTGGCCTTGTTGTGTAGGCGTAAGACGAGGCCCATCATTACTGGTTAGCAACACCCTTATCCAGGCGAAGATATATTATGGCCTGTGCGTCCACTCTCTTGGGTATCTTAAGTTTAGATAAATATGTCCTACTGTGAATGCTGATCTAGAGAAATCAAATATGCGTTCAAGTGGTTGCAGTTATTGTAGCTTTGTGAGTATAAGCTTTAAGGTCAGATGTCATATTATTTTCCCATCATTGAGTGGACTTTGCACGGCGTGCCTTTAATTGCTTGCTTCTCCCCACGTTACATTTTTCCTGAAAGGATTCAATAAATTGCTTGCTTCATTTGATATTGTGTGACAAAATTTAATATCGTACATGTTCAAAGGTCTCCGCAGCAAATAAAAACTGGAACGTTCACTTTCGCCAAACGTGGAAATGCCCCACCCTTGTTTTTTCTAAATTAGATTTTGTCTCCAGCAAGAAACTTGGGATACTGAAAGGTCATACCTTGTTAATTCAACTGCTCCTTTTTTTTTTCTCAGTCTCTCCTTCCAATGGTACGTAATCTTGTGTAGAACCTTTCTTTTTTTTTCTTCTATCACGAACAATAGCATCAAAATTAGGAAGCTTAACAAGTTTTTTTTTTTTTCCTTTTTGGGGGGTGTGTTGGTGAATAGTAGTGGCTCGGAACTAGTATGTATGAAATGTGTAAGGAATCATAATCAAGAACCATAAGAATATGCATTCCCTTTTTGGGATTTCTTATGAATGACAACTAAATAACCTTGGCAAAACTAATATAAGTCAACTAACAAATCATGGCTTCAATCCTACTAAAAATTATAGAACGTGATTCTATCTTGCTTTGCAGTTTATTGCCTACATTAGCACTAAGAATTGCTATTTAATAAGTGACGACCATGTGAATGGTGCTGGCCGTCCCATGATTCTAATTAGAATAGCTTACCAACCGCACTTGCCTCTACAATCAATCCAATAATCCACACCGATTTGGTCATCCTATCTCAAAATTCAAAACACTTTGGTGTTAGGGAAAAAGAGATTAGGGAAAAAGAGAAAACCAATGGAAGGAAATGAATGCACTGTTAATGATATTTCATATGCAAAAAGGGTATTCGAAACAAACTACTAATTAAACATGTTTTCAAACATTTCAAAATCACCCAATTTTTATGGTCCACAAAAAAAAATACATCAACGAGGTTGTCTTGTCATCAAGCCAGCTTGTTTGTTACCAAGTGGGGCATCTTAATTTCTTAACAGAAAAACATTTGGTTGATGATTTCTTTGATTGGACCAGCGCACCCATGGAGAGATATAGTTGCCAAAGTAAGGCAACGAGGGTTGCTTAGGCTACATATGTGTGTGGTACTTGTTTCCATGTTGTTTCACGAGGCAAGTGTGAGTGAGAGCACGTGAGCACAAGATGTAGGGAAAAAGAAAGCAAGTGAAAGTGAAAGAGTGGCATGAGCCTAAATTAGGGTTGGATTTGGCATGAAGTCGTTGTCGTTTCAAAAGTTGGGGTTTTATGGCCACATAAATATATACATATACCCAGTCTTCAATTCTTTGCTCTCTCTTCCTCTCTCTAGAGCTGTGTGTGTATATGTGCAATAGTTACAACTTTCCTAAAGTGGTGGTTCTCCAACGCATCACTATTATACTAAAGTCCTCACTGTTACCACCACTTGTAGTATCCAACTACCCCATACAACTAGAGACATCTTTCAAGGATAAGAGAGGCAATTAGGATCCTAGATTTTGACAGTTATTTGTACGCCTTGCCCTTTTCATCATCTTTGTTCTGTTCCCTTGTTTTCTTGCTGTGTAGTTCAACCATTTTGAGTCATGATCCACGGGAAATAATGTGCTCTACCTAGTTTCGCTTCACCATGAGGTGCTTTAAGTATTCAGTAGTTAGTCACCCATTACGTTATTACATTGTATCTTAAAAAATTTTTATATTGTATTATCCTTCCTTGTATTGGTTTGGTAGAGTATGGACCATATCATAATTAACAAAATAGACATTCTAGATTAGTGGTTATTGACTTCCACTCCACACATGTTTTGTACTAGCTAACTTCACTTCCATTGTTGTAGATTATTCTAAAGTTAAGAAAGATTGTGCTTACTAGCTCAATTTGGATATATTTTTTTGAAAAGAAAAATGTTTGTGGTCGAGAATTGTTCATTTCCTTTAACTCTTGTCTTGTTGTTAATTTTTAAAATCACACCAGACCTTATCGTACCTATGGACTTTTTTTTTTTGTCGAAGTATCGTACCTATGGAATTGACCCTATTGCAATAAGGAAAAATATCAGTTTAAAAAACGTTGTTTGGAGATGCGGGGTATCGATCCCCGTACCTCTCGCATGCTAAGCGAGCGCTCTACCATCTGAGCTACATCCCCTGTTTGTAAATTTTTTGCTTTTGTAAGCGTAGATACATTGTTACATCAACACCATTTTATGTCATTAATTACTAGTATGAAATAAATTAATTAAAGACTAAAGCCTTTTTCATTCCTTAAAATTGGAAGTCATTCTAATTTGTTAGAATTTTGTTGGATTTCATACACCTATTAGTCTTATTTGCTTATTTTTGGTTTGTCTAATCGGAATCAGGTGTAAAATGCTGATATTATGAACTTTAAGGTGCCAAGTCAGCTAGATAGGGCTCACATTGTCTTTCTTTTCCTCCTAAAATGACATGGTGTGGGTTTGATTTATGAGTTCAACTTGACATGTGAGTCCCATCTAATTAATTTGGCACCAGAAAGTTCGTCACGTCAATATTTCTCATCGGATTCCGGTTAGACAGACCAAGATAGGGCTAACAAAGAGATGAAATACAACCAAATTCTAACGTAAGGATGACTTCTAATTTTAAAGGATAATACATTGGGTGAAAAAGGCTTTAGTCCAATCAATTAATTGAAACTTATAATGATGTGTGAGCCTGTAGGCTTTGTTTCGAGAGATCTTTGATTCAAATAACGCTCATATGGGTGATAGGAAGAGATTAAGGAAGGAATGTGTGCTTGTAGGCTTTGTTTCCAGGAGATCTTTGATTCAAATGACGCTCATATGGGTGATAGGAAGAGATTTAGGAAGGGAAGTGTGATCGACTTCCTATGAAATTATAAGTCTAATACTCCTTTGTCCATCCAGAAAATCAAGCGTATGAATTTAACTACTATGATTATGATCAAGCTATTGTAATTAAAAGTCCAACTCATTATAGGATTTTTCTGCTGGGAGCATAATGTACAGTACAACTAGTTAGATTATACAAACAACTCATTGACATACTTGTGGAAATCACAAAAGGACTGTTGATTTTTTTTTTTTGATAAAGAGGTGTCGTGTTGTGATTCCATTACTAATCATAGAATGCTTTTTGTCTTGATATAGGGTTGTTTATATATAGCATCTCTTATTTCTTGCTTTCATGACCTTTCTATCTATAACTTAAAAGTATCACCCGGGTGGTAGTATTTGTTCCATTCTACTTTTTTTTTTGGATAAAAGTATTTGGTCCATTCCGCTACAATACTGGTATTGGAGTCTCTCTACTAAGATTATTAGTATGTCATAATCATGGAATTGGTATCACATATCTTAGATAAATTTATAGAAAACAAAAATTTGAAATTAATTTGACTTCGCTATTCTCTTCTCGTTTAATTTAACAGCAAAAGTAGGTAAAAGAAGAAGAGAAAAATTCAGATTTCCACCAAGAAAAGAAGGAAAAAGAACAAGAATTATCCAATTCTTTTTATTCTAGTCATAAGACACAGTGGGACGCATCCTTTTCAAGGACAGTTAGTTCACTGACAACCAAGAAAATTAATGGGTTAGCAATTTCGCAATTGTTTGTTCACTGACAACCAAGAGAAATAGTGCTAAACAAAGAGGAAAAGGAGGGAGATCTGTTGGGTGGTTAATAATATCACAGAATAAGGGGTGCTTAGTTGCAACTATAGTAATATATGCCCAGTGAGTGACTTTGTGGCTCAAAAAGTCTTTTCTTTCGCTGCCAAGTGACGTGTGAAGTGGAGTGAGTATTAAGCTCACTACTATTACTTCCTTCAAGTGTTGTTGTTGTTAGGGGAGAGTATTCGGTCAGTTTGGTCTGGACAGTATATTTTGGTCTGGTCTTTGGACAGACCAAATTGTGCTCAGGGTGTCCGGCCCAATGTCCAAACCCAATTTGACCAAAAACCGAATTAACCGAATTATTTCGGTCTGGACACCCTTTAGTCCGAACAGCCCAAATAGCACATAGGTAAAGAAGAAGTCGCTCAAAAGGACAAAAGACCGATTGGGTTTTCGGTCAGTCCAAACTTTCCCCAGCCTGCCCAGCCCGGACTGAAATATTATTTGGTCATTTCCTGTCCAAACCGAAATTTGTAATTTGGTCTGGACAGTGTCCAAATTGTGCATATTTCGGTCTGGACAACGGGTATTTTGGTCAGTTCGGTCATCTTGCTCACCCCTAGTTGTTGTTGTATAGTGGAGAGGAGGATCAGTGGAGTGTGGTAGTAGCAGACTTAGTTGTGTTACTCAACCGGCACTTTCTTTTCTTTTTTTTTTTTTGGTCAAAACATAAGTATATGATGTACCTTTTTTATGACCAAAGACAAAAGTGTACTCAACTGGATCTGGTTCATTAATCTCATAGTTATGACATAGCCTTAACCAACCCCACCATTTCTTTTTGTCTTCCTGGATATGTCTCTTTCATAAAGAATAAGGGAGAGAAATGAATATGGTCCTTTGCTTTGCTTGGTGTGAGCTAGCCATTTTTTTTTCTATCCAGATTTTCTGCATAATTCAAACCCCAAATTTTGCTTAATTAGAACCAAGTAGCTTATTATTTAGACCAAACCCACTTTGGTGAGCTAGCCATTTTTAAACCAAACCACAATGAATACTGGTTAATTCTATGGATTAGCAGCCTAGACTTTCCTTTTCAATCCTCTTACCATTTCAGTCTTCCTTTGGAGTAATTCTACAGTGCAAGTTAATATATAAGTTTGGTAAGGTGGTAATTGGAGTTCATAGTCAACATTGTATCCCATGAACTCCAAAAGTTAGTTTTCCGTTCTAACAATATATATTTGTCGCCATCAATAAGGTCTGCCAATCTAACTGTTAATGATGTGCATTGATTATATATATATATATATATATATATAATCACTTTAAATTAACATTTTCAAATATTAAAAGGACCCTTCAGACAAAAAAAAAAATATTAAAAGGACCCGAACTCACAAGTACTTCTTATGGTTAGTTAATTGACACTTCTCTTATGTTTTAAGTATTTCTTAAGAGAACATAAATAATAGAGATCTGATTAGCTCTGGGCACTAGGGTAGCTCTTGTTTTCTTTTGTTTTATTTTAAAATAATTTTGATTAGAACAGTAACTCTAGTTTGTCATTTCCTTTATCGATTTCTTTTTTTTTTTTTTTTTTGTAAAATAAGAAAACATGAGCTATGCATTATGCATATCCCATTTATGATCTCGGCCAAATTGTAAAGCGCATACCGGCATACGTATGGGGACTTCCCTATCTCTATATATGTCATAATTTCCTTTATGGAAGCTGTCGCATATGGTATTTTTGAGGATGGTTGTAGATTAAAAAATAACAAACTTTATTTTTCTTGGCAGAAAATGTTTAACTAGTTAACTCGACTTTGTTGCTAGCATGCTAGCTAATTCCTAAAAGAATATAATGTACCGTTTTTTCCAGGAAGAACAAAAAGCTATATATATATATATATAAACTATTTTTCTTTGCATTAAAAAAACTATTTTTCTCCTAAAAACTCTCCAATCATAAATCTCATCCATTGACCTTAAAATTAAATTAATAGTCACAGTTTATTGAGTACCTACCTACCCTATTCATATTCGTTTTTTGTAATCGGCCAACTTTCACAAAGACTAGATACATATATAGAGAATATTCCAACTGAAACAAATTATCACCTGCCCCAACCCCAAATAATAATCCGTCCTTCATATATCCATGTCTAAGGCAACAAACAACAATACAACATAGAGAACAATGATTGTCCAGTTTTATGTCCGACGAACCTGCCCCCGAAGTGCATTTTATGGGAAAAAGGCTTTGCATTAGCGCGCGGCTGCATCGTATATATACTTGGATTTACATCCAATAAATTTTTAAGACATGAATTAGATATAAATTGACGGCTAGGGTCAACGGTACATGAACAACATATATGAGTTTTTTTTTTTTAATCAAACATGAACCACATGATGGTGGATTCCTTTTTAATGCTTAACTAGTACTCTGCTTCTATTGTTATATATATATGACATAATAAAATGAATTTGGCCACACTTAATTGGTCAATTATTCATGACTTAATGAATCTTTTAGCTCAGTTTCTTGCCCAAAAATTAGAAAATAAATTGAAATCAGGAAATATATATATATGATTCCTAATTCTTATTTATTTTCTAATTTTTAAGACATGAATTAGATATAGATTGAAATTGGCCTCCCAGTTTCTTTTCCTCAATTTTCAACCTTACTTTGGCTCATCTTTTAGCCTCCACCTTAAGATAATTTAAAATGGGTGTACGATTGTTAAAAAATTAAAAATCTGGGTACCAAAAATCTCCAAAACCTAAAAAAAATCCAATTCCCAAATCACCAAATGCTGCCATATATATTTCATTCTCTATGAGAGCTGCCCTTGGGTTTCCTCCTCTAACTGTTTCTATTGTTGATGTTATAATTGTTTTTATTAGTTATTTGTTGGGTTTTTGGTACGGATGGTACCCATATTTTGATGGTTGAGACAATCGTGTGCCTAAAACTTTTCTCGAGACAATTATATGCCTGGAGTTTTTGCGGGCAGGTCAGTCATGGGTCTCGGGCGGGGCATGTGCTGACGTGGTTTCTGCCCGATTTTGGGCTCCTGCCCGTGGCTCAAAACGACGTAGTATCACCATGATACGACGTCGTTTAGTGCCCATGTGGCATGTGTGGGTCTCACCATTCTCCCAATAGCTTTCCACCCGATTCTTACCTGATTTGAGAGGTTCAACCGAAGAATTAAATGACCCGAAAAATGCTCCTAAGTCCCAATATATAAACGGCAAACTTAAATCTTTTTTTGTTACTTGCTAAACTAAATTAGAAAAAAGAAACACAAATGCAATTAACCCAAATTTTCTCCAATCCTTAACCAAAATTTATTAAAACTTACCCCAGATAAATTTTAAAATGAATTTATTAATTATAATAATTATAATGAAATAAAGATTGACTTACAGGATACTACCTTTACTCCTAAATTCTCTACTTAATTTTCTCTAAAATTTATTGCCATAATCAAATTAAAATCAAACTCCTCAATTCTCTCCCTAATAAAATTAAAATCGTGATCCAATAATCCGATCACCACCATCATCATCCTCCCATCTGTAAATTTGACTGCAAATTGGACGACCCCATGGCTTCCTCTTCCTCTCCTCTTCTCCCACCCCCAACCCTTCAAATCCTCTTCTGCAGCACTCCACACACAAAATCCAACCCACCAGAATTCCAACAATCTCTTTGTATCACATCCCATATACGAAATCTAACCCACCAATGACCGTCAACACTTTTGTTCAATCTGAAGACAACAACAGAGTGACCAGGATGGACATGCCATGGTTGCGGTGGATCTGGAGGCGCTGGAGGGTCTGCAACCCGTGCGTGTCTGGGGCACGACAAGGAGAGCACGTCGTCGCCTACTGCTCGGTAAGCCTCCGACCTTTACTCTCTTCCTCCTCCCCTTTTCCTCTTCTATTGTTCTTCTTTTCTTGTGGTTGTTTGGGACTAACCCAATCGGATTTTTGCTTTTGTTGTATTGTGGTGTCGGATCTGGTGGTGTCGGTGTTAGGTGTTTACGGTGGCTGGCAGAAGCGGGTCACAGCTTCGGGGACCGACTAGTCGAGCTTAACTCGTCTAGGTGTTGCAACGGCGGTGATGGCAGCAGGGAGGAGGAGCAGCGTCGAGGGAGGAGTTCTCGGTCGGTGTTGTGCGCAGTGGTGATGGCGACAAAATGGTGGTGGTCATGGTTCGGCGTGCGGGGAAGAGGAAAAAGAAGAGCGATGTGTTGCCGATGAGGGGAGGGTGGTGGTGTTTCGTGGAGGTGGTGGTGGTTGTGTTCTCCTAGGAGGCTAGGATTATGCCTTGGGTTAATTTTTTATTTTCTATTTTTTTTAGAAATAGTGGTGACTTGGTGATAAGGAATATTATGAAAAGATTATGAGAAAAAGTTGGATTATATGTCCTCTTTGAGATTATGTTTTTTTCAAAGAAAATCCTGATTTGATAATGCATTTCTAGCTCCATTAAATTTTTCTTTTTAAAAATTGGAAGTATGACGTAATTAAGATTATAAAATAAATATCATATCATTATGTACTGTTTAAAAATTTTTGAGTAAAGTTATGAGAGATTTACGAATAAAATATTGTATGTCAATCTTTTATCTCTTTATAATTTTATCATGGTTAATAAAACTATTTAAAAATTTAAAAGTGCAGGATTTTTTTTAAAAAATAGTTATGGATTATAATTGTGGTTAATTAGAACTATGCACTTTTTTATTTAACTTAGCAGGTCAAAAAAATTTGATTTAATGTTTTTAATCGATACATGAGAGGATGTTTCGGGTCATTTAATTCTTTGGTTGAACCTCTTCATTCGGGTGAGAACCGGGTGGGTAGCTGCTGAGATAGTGGGTTTGGACCCACCCCTGCCATGTGGATGATGAAACGACGCCGTATTGTCCTGATACGACGTCGTTTTGAGCGCGGGCAGCAGGTCAAGAAAAGGGCAGAATCCATGTCAGCACATGCCCAGCCCGAGGCCCGTGACTGAACTGCCCGTTAAAAGTCCAGGTACATGATTGTCTCGAAAAAAGTTGTAGGTACATGATTGTCTAAAACCATAAAATACGGGTACCATCCGTACCAAAAACCCGTTATTTGTTTGTTCCACACTTGCCCAAATTCTAAAACAGATGATGGCTTAGGCATTTGGATTTCAAATTAATTAAGTTAGTCAGCGGATGATGGTGTGAATTTGTTGTATTGCTCTTTGCTTTTTGTTTTTTTGGGCTAACGCGCTATTATTGCTTAAGCACGTTCGCCAGCATATATATACCTATTTGTCCTAATTTGGCAATAAATGTGAACAGAAAGAAAAAGTTTTGGTTTATTATTACAAAAATCTGCAATGAAATTGCAAACTAAAAAAAAAAACCCAAGAGTTAATTATCTTATGAAACACAGCATCCTTAACTGAAAGCAAACTGGGGTTATATATAGTTAGTTAATCACTAATTATGTCCCTTTCTTTTCTTGCTGGCTTGGGCACTTGATGTTCCTTACTCTATGCCCCAATCCAACAAGCTTCTCATGACACGGACAGAATAATACAAGTTGAAAAGAAGAAGAAGAAGGAAGCACAGAAGAAAAGAGAGACTATTCACTATTAGGTTGTGCTTAAAAGCTACCCGAATCTATCAAATTCTAAAAGAGATGAACAAAAATAAATAAATAAAAAGAATTTTAAAAAACTAGTGGTGGCTACTTTACTTTAACAAGAGATGGAGTAGTGAATGAGGCTTAGCATGCTTTTAACGTGCAATACAGCACTTTGCTTTTAATGGGTTTGTGTTTATTCGTGACTTGGGTTGGCATAGTGTGTGAGAAAGCTAGCTAGGAACGAAATGACTCTCTTAGTAACATAATTACCACCAACCTTTCTTTCTTCAACTGTTCTATTATGTCCTCCTAACTCCTCTATCTTTGCTCCTTTCCTTCTCTCTCCCTTACCAAATCCTCACCTCAAATTTCACCTGTAATTTCCCCCCTTCCTCCCTATAACTTTGTATCAACCTGGAGTCACTTTTTTCCGTTGGCTCAAATTTAACTAATTAATAGCACTTTTAAATTAATTATATAACACCGATTATATTTTGATCAGAAGATTATGAATTAACCACATCATACGCAACTAATGTATTGACATATAATTTTTAGTTCATTACGGAGCTCCATCTCCAAGTGATCTCACCTACTAAAACAAGCTAGCTAGCTAACACTCACCCAACGCTTGTGTGTGTGTAATAATTAAAACATGCTTTGTGTACTAGTTCAGCAATCAGTTTCAGTTAAGTGAGCAATTTTGACTCATAACTCTCTTAAGATTGTAAGTACCTAAAGAAAACTTATAGGGAGAGAGTAAGTTATGCTAGTATATGATTTTAATTGAAGCATTGAATAACGTGGACTTAAAGCGCATGGAAAGCAAAAGTTTTTTCTTGTTAGTAACACTAAAGGGGCTGGAAAACGCAAGGTAGAGATTCTGGTGTTATAAGCACACAAAAATTTATGGTAAACTATTCACGGGGGCGGCTTTTGGCTTAACAGAAACCGAAAAAAGGAAAAACAGAAAGCTCACTTTGTAGGCAACATCTTCTTCCTTTTTCCATTTCATAAATGTATAAATATAAAAATACTACTACATAGCAAGCTTGTTACCATTCACTATATATACAAACCCCCACCATCCCACACCTTTGCTTCCCCTTCATTACTCTCTCTATATCATCACTACTACTCTTTTCTTAATCTTTTTTCTTCTTCTCCCTATCAATCCTTCTCTCCTTTAGGTCACTAGTACACATCTCTCTCTCTTTCTTGCCTTAATTAATTAAGGGCTTTTACAGGATCTGCTGCAGGATATGGCGCCTGAAGAAGAATTCATGGGATCCAATGATGTTACTCAAATCATCAAAGGCAAGCGCACCAAGCGCCAAAGGTCATCATCGCCCTATAAGGTGGCGCTGACCTCTAGCTCATCAAGTGGCTATGGTGATGGTGGTGTTGTGGAGGAGTATGGCGCCTCTTCCTCTCCCACCACCTCTAGTGTTCATGATCATAGCACAGATCAAGAAGAAGAAGACATGGCTGAATGTTTGATTTTGTTGGCTCAAGGTGATCGACAAAGGCCAATAGTTCAAGTGAATCATGATGTTATGGAGAAATTTGTTGCTCCAAGGTTTTCTGATATGGCCACGCCAACCATTAACAAGGCCGGTTTCTATGTCTATGAGTGCAAGACTTGTAACCGTAGCTTCCCTTCCTTCCAAGCATTAGGTGGGCACAGAGCTAGTCACAAAAAGCCTAAGCCCATAGTTGAAGATAAGAAGAGTGCTGCTATTCCTGTGGCAGTATTGTCTTCAATGGATGATGTTGAGGATTGTCACTTGAACAAGAGTAGCTCTGATTTCATTTCCCTCCAAATAGCCAACAACAACAACAGCAACAGCAACAGCAACAAGGGTAGTCCTCAGGTTGCCAAGCCGAAGATTCATGAGTGCTCAATTTGTGGCTCAGAGTTCACTTCTGGTCAAGCTCTTGGGGGTCATATGAGGAGGCATAGGGCTAACACAGGCAACAAAGTGGAGATGATGATCAGTAGTGTTGTTGATACAAGTTTTGCAACAGCCGAGCCTAAAGTTGTAGGCGGCCATCGTGATAATCATCAGATCAAGCCAAGGAACATTTTGACCTTGGATCTCAATCTCCCGGCACCGGAAGACGACCATCACCACCGTGAGTCAAAGTTCCAGTTCGTGCCAACCCAGCAAGCTCTAGTCTTCTCCGCCCCAGCCTTGGTGGACTGCCATTACTGAGGGAGGAAAAAAAAATACTTACAATATAAGGATCAATGTAAAATTTATTACCAGCATTTTTCTAATGGAATTTTTTATTCATAATTATGAATTCTTTCAATTCTATCTTCCCTTGTTTTTTTTTTTACCCCTTTAGTCTTTATTATGATTGAATTTTTAGATATGCATGCGTATCATTTTGATATATACACCTGGTCAGCTAGACTTGTTGGAAGAGAGTTGAATACTTTGAGTAAGTAAGTGGTTAGTGTTCATGGTTGCCTTTCATTCACGAAAAGTAAGTGATGGAAGCATCTTTATATTTTTGGTACTCTTTACAATTTGATGTTATTGTTTTTTGGATTCTTTCAAAGTGGATGGACAAGTTATGTACATGGCACTCAAGATCAGAGAGAGAAAGCATATATGAAATGGCTAGGGTTTGGCACACCACCTCCACCACAACTAAAGTCGTGGATTAGGTTCTCCCTCCCTATATATGTGCGCTTTGAGATTGCAACTAAATCAAATAAATCCGTATAAGAATTTTTTTCCCCTCTTTTAAAGAAAGAAAGAAAGAATGAAAACCCCTCAAGTCCCCCTCCCATGTTGCTTTGTATCATTAAATGGCAAAAGAACAAATGGATAGCAAGCTGAGGTGGGTAACTGCCCATGCCATATGTATCCACCTGTTTCTGCTAAACTAGTTTGTTTGGTCTTGTTTTTTTAATGGCTAATGCTTCTTCACTTTGCTTTTAGTTTTTTTAGCCTACTCAATCGTTGCACCTAATTAACCAAACTCAATATCATCCCTTACTTTGTAAGCCACTTAACTACTAGAATGGAGATACTCTAGATGGGGTCCATGCTGTTACCATTGATGTTCCCGAGATAGATACAGCTAACTCTCTCGCACCACAACTCGTGGATATAGATCAAACAATTAAGTTCCCATATTCTACTATTTCAAAATACTGTATATCCACTATATAATTCAATGTGCGAACCATAATCAACCAGACTAAAAGGATAGATGCTGGTGGTAACAATATGTCATATACATTACTTTTTTTTTTCTGGTTTCTCTTTGGAGTTTTGTTCAGACTACACTATAATTCTACCAGGTACACACCTAAGCAGAACCAAATGACTTACCAATTAAACCAACCCGACATTAGTTACATCATATACATTATTACTAGTAAAGGAAAACAGATGGATACCCACCTAATTAGTTAATTTTCTTTATTAAGAATCTTAATAATGACATTTTGAGATCGACTCTCACTACGGACCAGTAGTATTTTTCCGTGACATATCATTCTGTTCATCATTTACCAGGAATGTCACAATTTCAAACAAAATTGCAGAGAGACTGAGACTAAAGAAGATTGGTTGAACGAATTAAAACATTCACTTCCCCTTGAGAAATACTTAAGAGTTCCATAGAGTTTGTTATGTGCACGTTAATTTTGGTTGAATGTTGGCAAGCGAAGCATGTGGGTAACATATATAGCGTGAGATGTCTAAATACATAGAAATCATCACAAACATTGGCACATGTTAGCTTAGCCATGTAATTACCTCCCAATAATGCTACTTAAAAACTTAGTAATATATGCATGCCCAAAAAAAAGATCAGCCAGTAGCGTTGAACAAAGAGTCTCTTAAAGAAGTGTAGCTTATGCTATATATCATTTAGTTAATTACTTGCTTTAATAAAAGGCTGCTCTAGTTGGCCACTCAACTGCTCCAAGAGACGATGGTTGCTTGGTTGCAATCTCGTCGAGATCTATCGTATATGAAGCTCCTACGCTTGGATAGTTTTTCCTTGGTTTAAGACTTCGGGCAAATACTTAATTGCTTGGCTGCTTTAAGTCCTTGTCTAGTTAGTTCTATCTAGCAAATTAGTTACTGGGATTGGAGGCAAAATCACACTAACTAGGTATCATTTATGTAGCAAGTAAGCTTGGGTCTAACAGGCCAGTAAAGGGATAGGTTCCCTATTCCTTTACTGGAGCAAACAAAAAACTTAATACTCCACATCTAGAGTTTAGGATTTGAGATGGCGTCCACCTAAATTAAGACTATGCCACCATTGCAACTAAAGCAAAACTATTTTATAAAGGATTTAATTAGGTGTGTACTCTTTTCTTTTTTCTTTTTATACTACCTTCAACATGAACTAGTAGAAAAAGAAAATTTACTTCGGAATTCCTGGTTCAGTGCGACATGGACACAAGCGGCATGCAAACCCACAAGTGTATGAATATTTTATGTTTTCTTAATTATTATTTTAATTTCTATTTTTTCTTTAAGGAGAATTATATTTATTTTTAATTTTATGAGAAAGGTGGAACCCATTCACGTGGGTTTTGTAGGCCACTACCCAAGGGACATCAGGTCGAGGGGGGAAAGAAGATCAATGCCTCTTCAAAATGACGACGTTTCGGCTATAACACATGCATTCAAAGTTCACTATGGATGTCGTCTCGCCTTGAAGGCTTGAACAACAACCACCATGTAACTTCATATGTTTGCGACAAAAAAAAAAAAAAAAACAACCACCATGTAACAATTTAGCTGCTCAAAAACACAACTCACCTATAAAAGTCTCAAATGTTCCAATTTCTTAATTCTTTCAGAATCCATAATTCCCTCAACCAGTTGCGGCTATATGCCCTTGTAACTAAGAGGCATGTTCAATTCATGTCTCGATCTATATATATGGGATTAGAAAAGCGAAAGAGAGGCTTGAGTTAAAGGTGTGGACTGTGGGGGAATATTTAGTAAAAACTTCACATTTGTTCGAATTTCACTAACAGTCAGTTTGGTATCAATTTGGAATTGGAATTGAATTCAAATCATTAAAAATTTAGAATTTGAATTCATTATGAAATCAATTCCCATATTTGGTATACTTTTTAATAATGAGTGTAACAGCTCTGGTAAAATTTTTTATTTTTTTCGGGACTGTAAAAGTCTTTTTACCGTAATTTACTGTTGAATTAATCATGGGTAATTAATTCAAGGTAAATCGGGCGTCGTTTTTCGAAACCGAGAGTTTTCCCGCGCTAGTGATTTTTCCGTGGATTTTTCGGGCCTAAGTTGGTATTTTTTCGGGTCCCGGAATTTTCGGAAAAATCACACCGGAAAATAACTAAGGGGGTATCAGTTATTTTCTGGTCCGGACCGGACTCGCTTAACAGTGCAGACAAGCTGCATTATTAAGGAGTTCACAGGATTAACAGTAACTTACGCCTATAAAAAGAAGAAACCAGGAGAGGAAGAAGAGAAGAGAAAAAAAAGAGAAAAGGAGAGGAAAAAGAAAAAGAGAGGAAAAGAGAGAAAAGAAGAAAAGGAAAAAAAAAGAAAAGAAAAGAAAAAAAAGAAAGAAAGAAAAGAAGAAAAAAAATATAGGAATCGGAAAAAAGAGAAGAGGGAAAAGAAAAAAAAGGGGGAAAAATAAATACTGGAAATAGAAAAAAAAGAGAGAAAGGAAAAAAAGGAGAAGAAAATCAGAAAAAATAGAAAGAAAAGAAGAAAATAGAAGAAAAGAAAGAAAAAAAGAAAAAAAAATGCCGGATGAACAGTGCGCCACCCGGAAGCCTCCCTTGCACTGTTCACCAAACGGAGCTCCGGGCCATGTCTCGACTCACCACCGCCGCCGTCAGGACCGCCGCACTGTCGCGACCTCAACGGCGCTGCCTCCGCCTGACGCCGCTGCCTGACGCGCCTGTGGAAGGCGTTGACCCGTCGGCAGACCCGACGGATCCAGCTCCTCGGCGTCTCCCGCTTCCTGCCGGCGTCGCAGCGCTGGTTTTCCGCCGCCCATGGAGTCGCCTCAGCGTGCCGACCTCGCGCCAGCTTCTTCCTCGCGCTCGCCTTCCTTCTCTCGCCGTCGTGCCGTCGCAACCCGGAGGTAAGACCCGGATCTTGCACGGATCTGTTTCGTGGAAATGGGTCGCGAACAGTTGGGCTGGGTTGTGTGGATTGGGCTTGGGCGTGGGCCGGCTGTGAAACGCCCGTGTCCCAATTTATTAATATAAGTTATAATTTAATTATAGATTGACCAAATTGCCCTCATCATTTCCGGGACACCCGTATCCCAAGTTATCGAATTAAATTGTGTGTAGCATGTGAAGTGACCAAAATGCCCTTCTTCCCGGGATACAATGTTAACATCATAATCAATAAACAATTATACAACAAATTACACAATAACGAGTATGCAGCGGAAGACAATACATATGATAACATGTATGCAGTGAACTCTATGGATCCGACCCGAGGAGAGTTAAGCACCGCCACCTGCTGATATGCTCTTCTGATCATCGATCAGCTAACCTGTGAGGGGCTGAGACCAACCACTGTCTTACCGCAAACAAATAAACCAATAATATACAACTACAAATCAACTACAAGTACACCGGCATCAAACAACAACAACCACAATACACAGAGCAGGACATCATCAAACTACAACCAACACTTGTCATTACTTATACTATTATCTTTGTTATTAGGTTTAAATATTTTATTAGGGCCCTCTACTGTGTGCGTCGAGCTTGGTCCCGTCTCATGAGACAACCAAGCATAAGCCCAAATAAACCAGGCACGAAGCCCAAACATATCCATAGAGAGAGAGAGAGACAGAGAGAAAGAGGGAGATAGAAAGGGGGAGATAGAAAGAGGGAGGTAGAACCGGCCATCACAGGCCCACATGCAAACCCGCATGCCATCCCGAGGGGTATTACTTCCCGCTCGAACCAACCGGTCAACAGCCCCACAGTAGAATTATTATAGTTCGTTATTCTCAATAATGTTTTAAGAGTTGTACCATAAGTTATGATCAACAGTGTTGTGTGGATTTAATATCTTATCTTCAAGTCCGGACCCCAGCCCATAGTCCACCACACAAACCACAATCTAAACCTCATGTGTTTATCATAACCAAACAAGTCATACTAGACAGGCACAATACATCACATCAGACAACATGCCACATAATCAGGCACACCACGTCATAGGTAACATCAACATAATTCACTTTGCAAATAGCAACAACAGCACAACAGGCAAGCATGCATACAACATTAAAGACCAAACAAATAACACCACTTTATATTCCAAAACAATTAACCGAGCATTGTAGGCAGTAATGCATACAAAGGTTTATAAGTCCTCACCTGGGCCATAATAGTTGTCTCGAAAGCCGAAGCCTCGTTCCGCCTCAACAACCTCATGTCCATAACCTCCTATGAACATATATACCATATAAGATATTTATTCACGGAAATCAAATCAAATACATGCCAATGATATCGTCTTAAGCTTTAATCGTACACTAGGCCCGTTACTAAGAAACCCAGGTCTAAACCCAAAATTCAAATCCAATTTTATACCTGGGCCTAAGGCCCACATCATAAAAACTCTTTGGGCCTAAAGCCCATCTTAAAATAATATCCATTTATTGGGCCTAAAGCCCTTCTTAATTTTGTTACCATTCATTGGGCTTAAAGTCCATTCCATATCCATAATCAAATAAAGTTATTGGGCCTAGCCCGACCCGTCAAGAAAATCATCACTTAGTAAACCCGAGCCCAGCCTTTCCAGCCTAAAAGTCTTATCCGCGTCGGTAAGATTCCTGCCACGCGCCTCTCAACCCATCTCACTCGGTTTTCCACTAAATCCGTTTTATTTCAATACACTGATTATATGCATTTACACTACATGATTGTACAAGAATTGATATACGGATCGTTGCTCGGGATTTACCATGTAACACTGAAAAAATACATCATCTCGCCAGAACAGTACCCGAGCCTTCGCCGGAGAATCCCCGAGCTCGTCAGAATCCGGTCAACCTCGCCGAAAAAATCCATAACAGGCCGGAACAAGTCCATCCCAAACTGCCGACACCAGAAGAACAACCCAACTCAAACACCAATTAAATCCGAAAGAAAAGGAATGGGGCTAGAAACTTACCAAAGACTGGAATCCGTGCACAACAGCACCTAACCAGCCTCAAGCCTCACCGCCGGAGCAACCCCTCCCCGACCAAAACACAAAACCGAACAATCCTCTCCGCCAAAAGCACCAACAACACACGCCAGCGCCACGATTCCACACCGGCCAGAACCCAAATTGGGCACCGCATCACCAACAACACCAAACGCAGCCGACCTCGACCACCAGCGACGCAGCCACCACCATCAACAAGCCCAAACAACAGCCACACTGACCAACATCCGGGCACCAAAACACCACAAACAACCACGACATCAACAACAACCTCAACACAGCTGGAAGAAAACGAGGGAGAGAGAAAGATCATCGGACTTACCAGGCAACGGCTGCGCGAGAACAGCGACGGCGACACCACAACACGGCCACGCACGGCTCGAGTCGAGAGGCTCCAGTGCCCGTCGCGCCCGTCCCTCCACAGCCTTCTCTTCTTCCCTCGGTGGTGGCTCTCTGGTTGCACGTGTGTGTGAAATTGAAGGGACGAAGAGATGAGAGGAGCTGATGGTGTTGGCGACGAGAGTGAGAGCGAGAGAAAACGAGATGGTGGTGAATCGGAGAGAAAGAAAACGCAAAGGAAGGGAAGTGTTTCGAGTTAGGTACCCGTCAAGACCACGATTCAAAACAGAGGAAGTCGGAGGGGATCGTGGGGGGAGAGGGAGAATCGAGAGAGAAGAACGTGGGAAGAGAGGAGATTAAGCTGCAGCGGCATGGAGAAAAGAAGGAAAAGTGAGTTAGGGTTGCCGGCTTGGACCAAAACGACGTCGTTTTGGTCTTAGGCGCGGTCAACCCCTGGTCAACGCGCTGGTTAGGTTTTATGATTTCTTTTCTTTTCCTTCAACTGCAAAACTACGTAGTTTCAAACGAAACTTCTCATGCATTTGCATTTCACTCCCGAGTACGCATTAGCTTCAACCAAGAACCCGACAAAATTCATAATTAATATTTCCAAGGAAAATAAATAAATTTCCTTAACCAAACACCCGAAAATTCCCCGAGCGTAAAATTGAAATAAAATTTCCAAAAATTTCGAAAATTCCATAAGAATTAAACACAAAAAATTCGGGGCGTTACAGTTCTACCCCACTTAACAAAATTTCGTCCTCGAAATTTACATGACAAGTCAAGCAACCAAGTGCTTAACAGACACCATCAGGTGTCACCCGGTATCAAAATACAGTTGGCCAAACTACCAAGTAGAATCATCATGACCATCAATCACACTTCTAAGAACTCCGGTTTACCAAGTCGATCATCGACCTTAGTCAAACATGATCTAAAGAGCACCAGATCAAAACATTAACCCATGAGTCTTATCCACTCATTATCACCATTGATAATACCAAAATCTATACACAATTTCATTTATCCTCACTCAACCAAATCTATCCAATCCTTTAATCCATTAAGCATATCCTCAGATAATAAAATCCAAAATTGTTACATAAGTAGCAAGATCATCACTCCCAATGTGAATTCCTCAAGACCAACACTCCATAACATATATTTCATATTCTGAACCTCAAAGTAATTCCTCTATCATACACCAATTCAGCCAAAATCGTATACATCCCGAATCATACCTTAAGGACTAAAACCCGATCTTTACTGAAGTATCACAATTTTAGTTCCAAAACTTAGGTTCCTCAAGACCCAAACATCCTTTCGTAACTCATACTTATAAATCTATCGCCCAAGCCACACTTAACATGAATACCAAAGTTTCTTTGATAAAGAACTTAAAACAACAATGTATATCTCATGACGTAACTTAACAAACTAGCAACTAAATCACGACACTCGAGATCACCTCAAAAGATTCAAACCTCAATATGAACATACTATCAACATTCCCTTCCAACACATGGGCTATAACCTCAACAGAAATTTATGATCAAAACCTTTTTATCACAATCACCATTAATATCCCCAAACTCATCAAAGTTAAGTACCTCAAGTATCATTAAAAGATTTTTTCCCCCAAATATACCATTAGATCAACCTCAAACTAATTCAAGAAATTATCTCGAACTCCGAACAAGACTTAATCTATAAAATAATTTCTCAAGTACATTCAAAACCTCAATGTCAGATAATCAGACCACAAATAACATGATCACCAAGATCACAAGAATCATATCCACAAGAATCACATCAAATCATCTCTCGACAGATGTATCATCCAAAAGCAAAACTGGTGGTTCTTACTTGTTTTGGCCAGTTCTATATAGACAAGAAATTTAAGCAACGAGTCAAGAGTCTACACCGACTCTGACAAAACGTGGATTTTCCACAAAAATAAACTTTGCTACAACCTAAGATGTAAAGGCAAACATGTCATTTCAATGACAATACCGGGTCACTCCGACCCTCAGCAGGTGCGTGTCCTCCACCGGATCCATAGTACGAATCACTATATAAATGCATTTGACAAATGCAACAACCGACTCAAACAGGAGCAGACTTATGCACATAAGTGAAAAATGCGTATCCAAACATCCCCAAGGATCTACAACCTGCTCCGCTACCAACTGAAACGCCCGTGTCCCAATTTATTAATATAAGTTATAATTTAATTATAGATTGACCAAATTGCCCTCATCATTTCCGGGACACCCGTATCCCAAGTTATCAAATTAAATTATGTATAGCATGTGAAGTGACCAAAATGCCCTTCTTCCCGGGATACAATGTCAACATCATAATCAATAAACAATTATACAACAAATTACACAACAACGAGTATGCAGCGGAAGACAATACATATGATAACATGTATGCAGTGAACTCTATGGATCCGACCCGAGGAGAGTTAAGCACCGCCACCTGCTGATATGCTCTTCTGATCATCGATCAGCTAACCTGTGTAAAACTGTGAGGGGGTGAGACCAACCACTGTCTCACCGCAAACAAATAAACCAATAATATACAACTACAAATCAACTACAAGTACACCAGCATCAAACAACAACAACCACAATACACAGAGCAGGACATCATCAAACTACAACCAACACTTGTCATTACTTATACTATTATCTTTGTTATTAGGTTTAAATATTTTATTAGGGCCCTCTACTGTGTGCGTCGAGCTCGGTCCCGTCTCATGAAACAACCAAGCAAAAGCCCAAATAAACCAGGCACGAAGCCCAAACATATCCATAGAGAGAGAGAGAGACAGAGAGAAAGAGGGAGATAGAAAGGGGGAGATAGAAAGAGGGAGGTAGAACCGGCCATCACAGGCCCACATGCAAACCCGCATGCCATCCCGAGAGGTATTACTTCCCGCTCGAACCAACCGGTCAACAGCCCCACAGTAGAATTATTATAGTTCGTTATTCTCAATAATGCTTTAAGAGTTGTACCATAAGTTATGATCAACAGTGTTGTGTGGATTTAATATCTTATCTTCAAGTCCGGGCCCCAGCCCATAGTCCACCACACAAACCACAATCTAAACCTCATGTGTTTATCATAACCAAACAAGTCATACTAGACAGGCACAATACATCACATCAGACAACAGGCCACATAATTAGGCACACCACGTCATAGGTAACATCAACATAATTCACTTTGCAAATAGCAACAACAGCACAACAGGCAAGCATGCATACAGCATTAAAGACCAAACAAATAACACCACTTTATATTCCAAGACAATTAACCGAGCATTGTAGGCAGTAATGCATACAAAGGTTTATAAGTCCTCACCTGGGCCACAATAGTTGTCTCGAAAGCCGAAGCCTTGTTCCGCCTCAACAACCTCATGTCCATAACCTCCTATGAACATATATACCATATAAGATATTTATTCACGGAAATCAAATCAAATACATGCCAATGATATCGTCTTAAGCTTTAATCGTACACTAGGCCCGTTACTAAGAAACCCAGGTCTAAACCCAAAATTCAAATCCAATTTTATACCTAAGCCTAAGGCCCACATCATAAAAACCCTTTGGGCCTAAAGCCCATCTTAAAATAATATCCATTTATTGGGCCTAAAGCCCTTCTTAATTTAGTTACCATTCATTGGGCTTAAAGTCCATTCCATATCCATAATCAAATAAAGTTATTGGGCCTAGCCCGACCCGTCAAGAAAATAACACTTAGTAAACCCGAGCCCAGCCTTTCCGGCCTAACAGTCTTATCCGCGTCGGTAAGATTCCGGCCACGCGCCTCTCAACCCATCTCACTCGGTTTTCCACTAAATCCGTTTTATTTCAATACACTGATTATATGCATTTACACTACATGATTGTACAAGAATTGATATACGGATCGTTGCTCGGGATTTACCGTGTAACACCTGAAAAATACATCATCTCGCCAGAACAGTACCCGAGCCTTCGCCGGAGAATCCCCGAGCTCGTCAGAATCCGGTCAACCTCGCCGAAAAAATCCATAACAGGCCGGAACAAGTCCATCCCAAACTGCCGACACCAGAAGAACAACCCAACTCAAACACCAATTAAATCCGAAAGAAAAGGAATGGGGCTAGAAACTTACCAAAGACTGGAATCCGTGCACAACAGCACCTAACCAGCCTCAAGCCTCACCGCCGGAGCAACCCCTCCCCGACCAAAACACAAAACCGAACAATCCTCTCCGCCAGAAGCACCAACAACACACGCCAGCGCCACGATTCCACACCGGCCAGAATCCAAATTGGGCACCGCATCACCAACAACACCAAACGCAGCCGACCTCGACCACCAGCGACGCAACCACCACCATCAACAAGCCCAAACAACAGCCACACTGACCAACATCCGGGCACCAAAACACCACAAACAACCACGACATCAACAACAACCTCAACACAGCCGGAAGAAAACGAGGGAGAGAGAAAGGTCATCGGACTTACCAGGCAACGGCTGCGCGAGAGACAGCGACGGCGACACCACAACACAGCCACGCACGGCTTGAGTCGAGAGGCTCCAGTGCCCGTCGCCCCCGTCCCTCCACAGCCTTCTCTTCTTCCCTCGGTGGTGGCTCTCTGGTTGCACGTGTGTGTGAAATTGAAGGGACGAAGAGATGAGAGGAGCTGATGGTGTTGGCGACGAGAGTGAGAGCGAGAGAAAACGAGATGGTGGTGAATCGGAGAGAAAGAAAACGCAAAGAAAGGGTAGTGTTTCGAGTTAGGTACCCGTCAAGACCACGATTCAAAGGAGAGGAAGTCGGAGGGGATCGTGGGGGGAGAGGGAGAATCGAGAGAGAAGAACGTGGGAAGAGAGGAGATTAAGCTGCAGCGGCGTGAAGAAAAGAAGGAAAAAAGAGTTAGGGTTGCCGGCCTGGACCAAAACGACGTCGTTTTGGTCTTAGGCGCGGTCAACCCGTGGTCAACGCGCTGGTTAGGTTTTATGATTTCTTTTCTTTTCCTTCAACTGCAAAACTACGTAGTTTCAAACGAAACTTCTCATGCATTTGCACTCCCGAGTACGCATTAGCTTCAACCAAGAACCCGATAAAATTCATAATTAATATTTCCAAGGAAAATAAATAAATTTCCTTAACCAAACACCCGAAAATTCCCCGAGCGTAAAATTGAAATAAAATTTCGAAAATTCCATAAGAATTAATGTGAAGGCCCTCTCCCCGAGGGACCCACCATATTCAGGTATTGTTACATCACATCCCTCAGCCCACACCTCTTGGGTTTAATCCTTTACCATGCTGCAGCACTAGGGATTCGAACTCGGGACGTGATGCTTTTTATCCCCCTCAAGGAGAGCACCTTCACCAATTCATCTGCAGATGAGTTGGTGAAGGTGCTCTCCTTGAGGGGGATAAAAAGCATCACATCCCGAGTTCGAATCCCTAGTGCTGCAGCATGGTAAAGGATTAAACCCAAGAGGTGTGGGCTGAGGGATGTGATGTAACAATACCTGGATTTGGTAGGTCCCTCGGGGGGAGGGCCTTCACAATTAAACACCAAAAATTCGAGGCGTTACAGGCTGGGCTTGCACAGTGCAAGTCTGGGCTTGGTCCTGTTCAGCCCAGTCCATTTAATTTTTAAAAAAAACAATATATATATATATATATTTATTTATATTCTGGAAATTAATTTTGAAAAAAATATATGTTTACTTTGAGGAAATTATGGTCAATTTAATTCTGGTCTTTTTAGGAAAATATAAATATATATACTTTGATAAATAATTAAGTTATATTTTGGGAAACTATTATTAACTGGAAAAAATATATATGTATCATGAAATAATTTCTGGAAATTTATATATACATTATTTTCTCTGGAAAATTATAGTTATTGAAATATATATATATGTACTTTGTAAATTAAGGGTAATTATAATTTTGTGTTGGAAAATATTATTATATATAGAAAGATAAATACTATATATATTTTCTGAAAATTATAAATAGGTTATTATTTTTTCTGGAAAAATTATAGTGATTATAATTTTGGAAAATTATAGTTATTTATGAAATTATATTGAAAAGAATTTTAATTAAAGTATGGTACCGAAATTATATTCGGACATACGTGCGGTATAATATTTTCGGTAAAAGATAATGATAACGGATATGAACCGGGATGGGTTATTTCGCAGTTTGGCATCATAGTATACCGATTATGTGTATATATTGATTCGTTGTGTAGGTTCGGATATCGGGCAGTTTCCCGAGGAGCCGGCGTCGGACCGGTCATTGTTTCCGGAGTTGAGTATTCGGCCAAGGTGAGGATGGATTTCCTTCAATATGTGCCTGTATTACTCGGTTATTTTGTTTTGTGGATTATTGCATTGTTGAGTATTGTGTTTGTTGTGGTTTGTCTCGGGATGTTAATCCCATGGTCTTGATTATTGTCGGGATGTTTATCCCAGTATTTTGATTGGGTTTGAATATTTATTTTCGTGTCTTGGCCATGAGTATAATGGAATAATTAATAAATTGTGACAAGGATGTCGATCCTTGATTTTTGGATAGGGATGTCTATCCCGGTATTTTGGTTAGGGATGTTGATCCCTGTGATTTGATTTTGATGACGGTAATATAATTGTCACGTGGTAAGTAGTGGTACGACTCGATGGTTTAAGACTGTTTCGTGGTGGCCAGTGGTTCTTATGATAAGCATGTCTATGCTTGGGATGTCTATCCCGTGATTATATTTTTGGGATGTCTATCCCTGGGTTCGTATTTTTGGGATGCCGATCCCTGGGTTCTCTGGATTTGGTCTGGCACCCGGAATGTGTTGATAACCAGGTTTGACCTCTAGTTTATCCGTGACGGGCCCGGAAAGATAAAATTGGAAATTGGATTTTATTTGTGTCTTTTCGGTCTTGGACTGGTTTTGGGTCTTGTCTTTTGGTTGTCTGTTATGTTTGACCTTGAGTAATTTTTAGTGTTCACATTGATGGTCTTTCCTTCGTCGGTGAGCACTTCGGACTCACCCCTCACCTGCGGGCTTTCATCCCGTAGGATGAGTTATTTGTTGTACAGGTTTGGTGCATTCCAGACAGGCTGCGGCGTTATCCCTTGGACAGGGCTTGGATCCATAGTTTGCATCAGTGTCGCATACAGTGTATTGTGAGTTGTTAAGTCTTCCGCTGTGCATTGTTTTACTATTATTGGGCCTTTGGGCCGTGCTGAGTTATTATTGTTGTTTTTATTATGGGCTGTTGAGCCCGGATATCTGTTGTATATACTGTATGTGTAACAGCCCGGGTAAAATTTTTGATTTTTACCGGGACTGTAGAAGTCCTTTTACCGTGATTTACTGTTGAATTAATCTTGGGTAATTAATTCAAGTTAAATCGGGAGTCGTTTTTCGTAACCGAGGGTTTTCCCGCGCTCATGAATTTTCCGTGGATTTTTAGGAACTAAGTTGGTATTTTTCGGGTTTCGGAATTTCTCGAAAAATCACACCGGAAAATAACTAAGGGGGTATCAGTTATTTTCTGGTCCGGATCGGACCCACCTGCATTATTGATTATCACATGTTTAATAGTTAAACACGGTTTATAAAAAGGAGGAATCTGCAGAAGAGGGGAAGAAGAGAAGAGAAGGAGAGGAGAAGAAAAAAAGAAAAAAAAAAGAGAGAAAAAGAAAAAGAGTGAAAAGAAGAAAAGAGAGAAAAAAAAGAAAAAGAAAAAGGAAAGAAAAAAAAAGAAAGGTGGAAAAAAAAAGAGGGAGGAACAGTTGTCACCTTCGCCGCCTCCTCTGACACTGTGCATCTCGAAGCGTTCGGAGGCCGATCACGTCGCACCGCCGCCATCCACCTCTTCCCCATGCCGTCGCGAGCTCACCCCCGTCGTCGCCGAGCTGATCCACCGCCGGAGCCGCCCTGACGCGCCGACGACCCGCGAGCAGACCCCTGGATCTGCCTCTCCTCCGCCCTGCTCAGCCACCGCGCCGCCTCGCGCCGAGCTAGCACCGCCCTTGGAGTCGCCGCCTCTCGCTGCGCCTCGTGACCCATCCTCGCGATGCGTCGCGCCGTCGCCCCCGTCCCCAAGGTGAGGATCCGAATCCTTTGGGCGGGTTGTGTCCGGGTCGCGAGCTCCTGGGTTGCCGGGTCGCGCCTTGGATTTCTGTGGATCGGGCTGTGTTTGTTGGGTTTTGCTGCTGGGCTTGGGCTGTGTGGTGTTGGGCCGGGCTGGGCTGCAGCCTTAGTCTGGGCCGACACTATTCATGGCCCAGTCCATTTAATTAAAAAAAACAATTATAATATATATATTTCGTTATAATCTGATATATAATTTTGGAAAAAAATATATATTTATTTTGAGAAAATTGTGGCTAATTTAACTCTGGTATTTTTAATAAAATATAAATATATTTACTTGATAAATAATTAAGTTTTGTTTTGGAAACTATTATTAATTGGAAATATATATATATATATACCTTGAAATTAGTTTCTGGAAATTTAATATGTATATTATTTCGTCTGAAAAATTATGATTGTGGTATATGTATATAAATATGTATTTTGGAAATTAAATTTAATTATATTTTGTGTTGGAAAATAATATTACTATATATATTTAGAAAAGATAAATACTATATATTTTCTGAAAATTATAAATAGGTTATTATTTTTCTGGAAAAATTATGGTGATTATAATTTTGGAAAATTATAATTATTTTATGGAATTTATTTTGAAAGAGAGTTTTAATTAAAGTATGGTACCGAAATTATATTCGGATATACGTATGGATAATATTTTCGGTAAAAGATAATAATAACGGATAAGAACCGGGATGGGTTATTACGCAGTTTGGCATCATAGTATACCGATTATGTGCATTTATATGAGTGTATATTTCTTTGATGTATAGGTTATGATATCGGGCAGTTTCCCGAGGAGCCGGCGTAGGACCGGTCATTGTCTCCGAAGTTGAGTAATCGGCCAAGGTGAGGATGGATTTCCTTCGATATGTGCCTATATTACTCGGTTATTATGTTTTGATGATTGTGCATTGTTGATTGTTGCTTTTGCTATGTTTTGGTTCGGGATGTTTATCCCGGTGTCCTGTTGGTTTTTGGGATGTTTATCCCCGTGTTGATTTTCTGTGTCTTTTGGTTCAAAGTATAAAATGGAATAATTAATGAATTGTGACAAGGATGTCGATCCTTGGTATTTTGGGTTAGGGATGTTGATCCCTGAGATATGATTTTGGTTGATGATAATATAATTGTCACGTGGTAAGTAGAGGTACGACCGGATGGTTTGAGACTGTTTTGTGGTGCCATGATCTGGGTTACTTGTGATGGGCATGTTGATGCTGGTTTGATTGGGATGTTGATCCCTGAGTTTGATATTGGGATGTTGATCCTGGGTTCTTTTGATCTGGCACCAGGAACAGGTTGATAACCTGGTACGACCCTAGCTTATCCGTGACGGGGCCCGGAAAGATAAAATTGGATAATTGAATTTTACTTGAGTCTTTTCAGTTTTGGACCGATTTTGGGTCGAGTCTTTTGGTTGGGCTGTTTAGCCTGTGTTTTCGACTTGAGTAATTTTTAGTTGCATATTGATTGTCTTTCCTTCGTCGGTGAGCACTTCGGACTCACTCCTTACCTGCGGGCTTTCATCCCGTAGGATGAGTTATTTGTTGTACAGGTTTGGTGCATTCCAGACAGGCTACGGCGTTATCCCTTGGACAGGGCTTGGATCCATAGATTGCATCAGTGTCGCATATAGTGTTTGTGAGTTATTAAGTCTTCCGCTGTGCATTGTTTTACTATTATTGGGCCATTGGGCCGGTTTTGTTATTTATGATGTTTCCTGTTTTAGGCTGTTGAGCCCGGGTTTCAGTTGTGTACATTGTATGCTTGGGCTGATTTTGGTTGGGTTGTCACAGTTCTGGCACGTGTTTACTGTGTACGGTAAATACGGGTCGGGGCGTTTCAGTATGCTGGGCTTTGTTGGGTTGGGTTGTTACAGTTCCGACACGTGTTTACTGTGTACGGTAAATACGGGTCGAGGCGTTTCATTTTGGTAGCGGAGCGGGCATTAGGTCTTGTTGGGCAGTCTTGTGTGTTTATTGTCCTTGTTTGCATAGTTCGCTCCATTTATTTATTATTTATATCATTTAGATAGTGCATTATGGATCCAGTACGGGACGCCAGCTGTCGCAGAACATACACATAAGAGGTAATGATGCCATAAATAAGCGGAAATATAAATAATATTGATAATACTGATATTTTCATTACAAACATAAATATTATTAATATTGTTAAAAACAGAAATATTACATTAATTTTTTATAAAAATAAAAATACATTTATCGCCTCGGAACGACGTTGACCCCGAAGCTGTTGGGGTCGTTATTGATGTTGACCTGGATACTGTCGCTCCACGAGAACCACATGTCGCCTGCGTTATTCTGGCCGGGAAGCTCGAACCGGTTTGCTTGAGGGAACCGGAGTGGGATGTGACCGTGATCGTCTTGAGGCTGCCACTGGGTCTCCGTGAGAAGAACCATGTTTGGTTTGTACTGGTTCTTCAAGTCCCTCAGAGTACGCGACAACTCCTGGGAACGCCTTGCGACTCCTCTGCAGTTCTACACCAGTAGTCGGGCCTTTGGCCAAGTTACGGGCAGACGAGTGACTCTGGGCATGCTCTGGGCCGTCATCGAGAGTTGGTAGTAGGTGCCTTGCTTCAAGGTATGGCAAGTGGACTCAAGGTTGAACTCCTGAAGTCTTTCAGAGATGAAGAACATGATGGAGTTTGCCGAGCCGTAGTAGGTGGTCCTCAGAGTGCCATGGTCCTCTAGAAAGAACGTCTCTTCCATGGGCGTGATGAAGAACCGCGACGAGTAGAGTTCGTCGACGAAGACTAGACGAGGCATTCTGCCGAGCTCGTTCGGTAGCTCTTCTGGACGCTCGTTGACCATGCTGTAGGCCAGACGGTTCCTTCTGCCTAGGTTGGCACCTTCGACGAAGAAAACGGAAGATGGAGCAGGCATCATGTTTGGACGAGTGGGTATTTTGTTTTTGAGCGTTGTGGTTTTGTTTTTCTGAGCGTTTTGTTTGCTTTTAATGGTTTTGATGATTTACACCTCACCGCTCCATTTCTTTTATACTCTTATGGGAAGCGTTGTTATGGTTTTCGATTTTCAAGACTTGCTTTTTGAAAATTTGCCGTTGCTTTCATTTATTGCCTTGTTACTTTATACGTTTTTCGGGCTACAATGCCAGAGTTTTTCAGCCTTTTACCTTCTTATGATTTTCTTTCGCTCTGGCTACTTTGTCCTTTCTTTTTATGCCTTTTCTATATTTTCCTGCATCTTTTATCACATGCATCCGTGACCGTTGAGGCTAGACTGGTGGGACCATACCTCGAGTAGAGTGCATGTGCGACGAGGTCACACCTGTTTGGACACCGTGGAGAGATGCGAGACTTGACAGACGTTTTTGGCTCATGCGGAATTTGTGAACAAGTGGGTAATGTTCCTTTCGAGGGACACAAGACGCTCTCGTGATCGTCACCGTGCGAGTTAACGGTTGTCTTTTTCACGAGGTAACCGATGTCACCGTTAGCTGTGTACGTTATGTTTCTCGGGATCGGGGATGTTTACGACCGATCTAGAGCGCCGATCATGAGACATGTTTTTGTTTTAACTTCTTTATATTTTGATTTTGTTAAACGAGTTTTATTTTTAATTTCTTTATGTTTGATTTTATAATCTTATTGTTGATTTTTAATCTACTTTGAGATGTTTTGTTTTTTTGTTTAACACAAGATTTCGTGACACAAGAGTTTTATTTTAAAAAAGAAAACTTATTTTATTTATTTCATAATAGTTTTACAACAGAGAAGAAGTACTCTATTGAGTTACTTGCTTCTCTAGATCTTTTACAAGTTTTTGTACGTTCTTCATGTGAGGGAAGAGTTTCGCGCATGCCTGTTCGATCTGCAACACCACCGAGCTGATCTTCTTCAGTGAGACGTTCAGCTGCGACAGTGTCTGCTGCGGAGTGCTGCTCTCAGCTATCGCCTTGCCCTTCTTATCCTCAGCTTTCTTGGGAGCACGTTTCTTTCGCCGTCTGTTGGAGACCACCATGTGTTCCTTTCAGGCCGATGATCTTGATTTTGAACCGTTTCTTGGGAGGTTCTTCATCGGAGCTTGTCGGGAAGGCAGTGCCACCGATGTAGCTGTTGTTCTCGGAGTCAGAGGTTGTTCGAGATCGGAGTGGAGAGTCCATGGCTGAGAGTGAGTGTCTCAGTTATGAGGTTTGGTATTTATAAGAGGATGAGATGTCGCTTAAGGGTATAAGCTGTATCTCATGTTGAGTTGGACACCTGGCAGAGTGTGCCAGAAGCTTATCGTGGTAGGACCCACGGATAAGACGAAATTTCGGGGACGAAATTCTTTTTAAGGTGGGTAAACTGTAACAGCCCGGGTAAAATTTTTGATTTTTACCGGGACTGTAAAAGTCTTTTTACCGTGATTTACTGTTGAATTAATCTTGGGTAATTAATTCAAGGTAAATCGGGCGTCGTTTTTCAAAACCGAGAGTTTTCCCGCGCTCGTGATTTTTCGGGCCTAAGTTGGTATTTTTTCGGGTCCCGGAATTTTCAGAAAAATCACACCGGAAAATAACTAAGGGGGTATCAGTTATTTTCTGGTCCGGACCGGACTCGGTTAACAATGCAGACAAGCTGCATTATTAAGGAGTTCACGGGATTAATAGTAACTTATGCCTATGAAAAGAAGAAACCAGAAGAGGAAGAAGAGAAGAGAAAAAAAAGAGAAAAACAGAGGAAAAAGAAAAAGAGAGGAAAAGAGAGAAAAGAAGAAAAGGAAAAAAAAAAAAGAAAAAAAGAAAGAAAAAAAAAGAAGAAAAAAAATATAGGAATCGGAAAAAAGAGAAGAGGGAAAAGAAAAAAAAGGGGGAAAAATAAATACTGGAAATAGAAAAAAAAGAGAAAAAGGATAAAAAAAGAGAAGAAAATCAGAAAAAATAGAAAGAAAAGAAGAAAATAGAAGAAAAGAAAGAAAAAAAGAAAAAAAATGTCGGATGAACAGTGCGCCACCCGGAAGCCTCCCCTGCACTGTTCACCAAACGGAGCTCCGGGCCATGTCTCGACTCACCACCGTCGCCGTCAGGACCGTCGCACCGTCGCGACCTCAACGGCGCTGCCTCCGCATGACGCCGCTGCCTGACGCGCCTGTGGAAGGCGTTGACCCGTCGGCAGACCCGACGGATCCAGCTCCTCGGCGTCTCCCGCTTCCTGCCGGCGTCGCAGCGCTGGTTTTCCGCCGCCCATGGAGTCGCCTCAGCATGCCGACCTCGCGCCAGCTTCTTCCTCGCGCTCGCCTTCCTTCTCTCGCCGTCGTGCCGTCGGAACCCGGAGGTAAGACCCGGATCTTGCACGGATCTGTTTCGTGGAAATGAGTCGCGAACAGTTGGGCTGGGTTGTGTGGATTGGGCTTGGGCGTGGGCCGGCTGGGCTTGCACAGTGCAAGTCTGGGCTTGGTCCTGTTCAGCCCAGTCCGTTTAATTTAAAAAAAAACAATATATATATATATATATATATTTATTTATATTCTGGAAATTAATTTTGAAAAAACTTATATGTTTACTTTGAGAAAATTATGGTCAATTTAATTCTGGTCTTTTTAGGAAAATATAAATATATATACTTTGATAAATAATTAAGTTATGTTTTGGGAAACTGTTATTAATTGGAAAAAAAATATATATGTGAAACGCCCCGACCCGTATTTACCGTACACAGTAAACACAGGCAGGAACTGTGACAACCCAACCAAAATAACTCAAGCATACAGTGTGAACAATAAAAACTCGGGCCCAACGGCCCAAAATAGTAAACATCGTAAATAACAATACCGGCCCAAAGGCCCAATAATAGCGAAAACATTGCACAGCGGAAGACTTAACAAAACTCACTAACACTGTATGCGACACATGCAAACTATGGATCCAAGCCTGTCCAAGGGGTAACGCAGCAGCCTGTCTGGAATGCATCAACCTGTACATGAAACAACTCATCCTACGGGATGAAAGCCCGCAGGTGAGGGGTGAGTCCGAAGTGCTCACGACAATGGAAAGACCATCAATATGGACACTAAAGTTACTCAAGGCCAAAAATAAGTGAAAACCGACCCAAAAGACTCAAACAAAATCCAATTATCCAATTTTATCTTTTCCGGGCCCCGTCACGGATAAGCTAGGGTCGTACCAGGTTATCAACCTATTCCTGGTGCCAGATCAAAAAGAACCCAGGGATAGACATCCCAAAAATAACAAACCGGAATCGACATCCCAAGCATAGACATGCTTATCACACGAACCCAGATCATGGCCACCACAAAACAGTCTCTAACCATCCGGTCGTACCTCTACTTACCACGTGACAATTATATCATCATTAAAAACCAAACTCAGGGATCGACATCCCTAACCAAAATACTGAGGATCGACATCCTCATCACAATTCATTAATTAATCCTTATTACTTATCCAAAAGACACAGAAATTCGATACGGGGGTAAACATTCCAAAAATACCAAACAAGCACCGGGATAGACATCCCGAGCCAAAACACAACAAAAGCACAGCATCCAACAATGCAACAACACCAAACACAATAACCGAGTAATAAGGCACATATTGAAGGAAATCCATCCTCACCTTGGCCGATTACTCAACTTCGGAAACTATGACCGGTCCGACGCCGGCTCCTCGGGAAACTGCCCGATATCCAAAAACCTATACCACAAGACAATATACACTCACATAAATGCACATATTCGGTATACTATGATGCCTCTACTACGAAATATACCCATCCCGATTCTTATCTGATATTATTATCTTTTATCGAAAATAATTAACCATACGTATTTCCGAATATAATTTCGGTACCATACTTAATTAAAACTCTCTTTTCAAACTATATTTTCATAAAATAATTATAATTTCCCAAAATTATAATTACTGTAATTTTTCTGGAAATTATGTCATTTGTATATATATTTTCCAAAACATTATTATTATTTTTTCAAAAAAACTATTTACCATAATATAATTACTAATTATTATTATATTAGGAAACTATATTTTCCAGTAAACATTATTATATAAATTTATTTTTCTGAAAATAAATACGAATTATAAATATACATATTTACATTTTCCAAGGTAAGATACTTTTCCAAATAATTACATTATCAAAATAATTATATATTTCAGAAATATAAATCATTTATACCATAATTACATATTTTCCAAAAAGTACCAGTTACCATAATTTTACAGGAAATTAATAATGTATTTATAATTTTCAGAAAATATATATACAACATTTATCTTTTGCCTAATTATATATATAATAACATTTTTTCAAAACAAAACATAATTTTCAAGGTATTTATATATATATAACATTTTCCCTAAAACCATAAATCATACTGCCCATATTTTCCTCTAAGTGAATATATATTTTTTTTGAAAATTAAATACCAAAATAATTATATAAACAGACTTATATATATGTATATATAGAAAAAGAAGAAAAAAAAATAAATTAAATAACCCAACCCGGATCCAACCCAGGAAGGGCGCGACCCGGACGCGTAAATGGGCATAACCCGACTTACCTATTGGGTTGCGGCGTCTCGACGGCGGGAACGAGGCGGAAAAGACAAGGCGAGCGCGACCACAACCTCGGGGCGGCACGAGCGGCGCGGGAGCGGCGGAAGCAAGCGCTGGCGTCGTCGACGGGCTGAGTAGGAGCGGCTAAGGCACGACCCGCGGGTTGCACGACGGGTCAACGGCGCGTGTGTGCGTCTCCGGCAGCGGGAAGCGACGGGGACGGCGTGGTTCTGGTCGCGACGGCTTGGGGAACACCCAGGTGGCGGCGGTGCGACGAACGGCGACCTGGAGCTCGTCGTGGTGAACAGTGCAGAGGGAAGGCCGAGGGTGACGAACTGTTCACCGGCCATTTTTCCTTTTTTTCTTCTTTTTCCGTATTTTCTTTCTATTTTCCGATTTTTCTTTCTTTGATTTTCTTCTCTTTTTTTTTCTATTTCTGTATTTTTTTTCCTCTTTTCTCTTTTTTTTCTTCTTCTACCCTTTTTTCTGATTTTTCTTTTTCTTATTTTTATTTCTCTCTATTTTTTTCTTTTTCTTTTCTTCCTTCTTTTTTTCTCTTTTTCTTTTCTCTCTTTTTCTTTTTCTCTTTTCCTCTCTTTTTCTCTCTTTCTTTTTTTCTTCTTCTCTTCTGCTCTACCTCCGGTTTCTCTTCTTTTATAAACTGTAATGTTACTATTTAACATGTGAATCAATAATATAATTTCGTCTATATTACGGGCGAATCCGATCCGGACCAGAAAATAACAGATACCTCCTTAGTTATTTTCCGGTGTGATTTTCCGAGAAATTCCGAAACCCGAAAAAATACCAACTTAGTTCCGAAAAATCCACGGGAAAATCACGAGCGCGGAAAAACACTCGGATTCGAAAAACAACTCCCGATTTACCTTGAATTAATTACCCAAGATTAATTCAACAGTAAATCACGGTAAATAGACTTTTACAGTCCGGTAAAAATCTAAAATTTTTACCCGGGCTGTTACAATATGTATCATGAAATAATTTCTGGAAATTTATATATATATATATTATTTTCTCTGGAAAATTATAGTTATGGAAATATATATATATGTACTTTGTAAATTAAGGGTAATTATAATTTTGTGTTGGAAAATATTATTATATATAGAAAGATAAATACTATATATATTTTTTGAAAATTATAAATAGGTTATTATTTTTTCTGGAAAAATTATAGTGATTATAATTTTGGAAAATTATAGTTATTTATGAAATTATATTGAAAAGAATTTTAATTAAAGTATGGTACCGAAATTATATTCGGACATACGTGCGGTATAATATTTTCGGTAAAAGATAATGATAACGGATATGAACCGGGATGGGTTATTTCGCAGTTTGGCATCATAGTATACCGATTATGTGTATATATTGATTCGTTGTGTAGGTTCGGATATCGGGCAGTTTCCCGAGGAGCCGGCGTCGGACCGGTCATTGTTTCCGGAGTTGAGTAATCGGCCAAGGTGAGGATGGATTTCCTTCAATATGTGCCTGTATTACTCGGTTATTTTGTCTTGTGGATTATTGCATTGTTGAGTATTGTGTTTGTTGTGGTTTGTCTCGGGATGTTAATCCCATGGTCTTGATTGTTGTCGGGATGTTTATCCCAGTATTTTGATTGGGTTTGAATATTTATTTTCGTGTCTTGACCATGAGTATAATGGAATAATTAATAAATTGTGACAAGGATGTCGATCCTTGATTTTTGGATAGGGATGTCTATCCCGGTATTTTGGTTAGGGATGTTGATCCCTGTGATTTGATTTTGATGACAGTAATATAATTGTCACGTGGTAAGTAGTGGTACGACTCGATGGTTTAAGACTGTTTCGTGGTGGCCTTGACCTGGGTTCTTATGATAAGCATTTCTATGCTTGGGATGTCTATCCCGTGATTATATTTTTGGGATGTCTATACCTGGGTTCGTATTTTTGGGATGCCGATCCCTGGGTTCTCTGGATTTGGTCTGGCACCCGGAATGTGTTGATAACCAGGTTTGACCTCTAGTTTATCCGTGACGGGGTCCGGAAAGTTAAAATTGGAAATTGGATTTTATTTGAGTCTTTTCGGTCTTGGACCGGTTTTGGGTCTTGTCTTTTGGTTGTCTGTTATGTTTGACCTTGAGTAATTTTTAGTGTTCATATTGATGGTCTTTCTTTCGTCGGTGAGCACTTCGGACTCACCCCTCACCTGCGGGCTTTCATCCCGTAGGATGAGTTATTTGTTGTACAGGTTTGGTGCATTCCAGACAGGCTGCGGCGTTATCCCTTGGACAGGGCTTGGATCCATAATTTGCATCAATGTCGCATACAGTGTATTGTGAGTTGTTAAGTCTTCCGCTGTGCATTGTTTTACTATTATTGGGCCATTGGGCCGTGCAAAGTTGTTATTGTTGTTTTTATTATGGGCTGTTGAGCCCGGATATCTGTTGTATACACTGTATGCTGGGCTTTGTTGGGTTGGGTTGTTACAGTTCCGGCACGTGTTTACTATGTACGGTAAATACGGGTCGGGGCGTTTCAGTGAGGAATTGAATTCAATTCCAATGTTTGGTATAAATCAAATTATCAATTGAATTGCTAAAATTACCTAAGTTGTCTTTTTGCTAAAAAAAATTAAAATAAGAGTATAGAGTCATTTTTGTCATTTAGACATATCAATACTTATCCAATGGAATTGAATTCCAAATCCCATAGGTTTTGCTTGGATTTGAAAAATAAAAAATGAAATTTAATTCCTATGTTAAATGAAATAGAATTATACCAAACTAAAGAATTGAATTGAATTCTAATTGAATTCAATTCCATGATACCAAACGGAGTGTAAAGGAGAAAGAACCATGAAAAGCCCTCTTTGTGGTGGATATAGGTATGCATTTATTTGCTTTTTTATTTGGATGTTTGAGGGGAATCTCAAAATAGAGACAATATTAAAATTGATTAAGTTTATCAGACAAGGAGGTTATAAAGTAGTATTATTCATTGCCCAACAATGTGACAACATGAGGACAGTTCACATCTGGAAGCAGTAGCGTGCTCTCCAATAACTCAACTGGATGGATATGAAAAATATCATAGTTAAGTCTTTCCATTTGTTAAGGAAATTAAATTGCCACAAACTCTCCATGTTGCTGAGAAGACAAACACTTCATCTCATTCTCCTAGCTTCTCACTTGCATACTCTAGGTAAAGACAAAATCCTATGACATGTCAAATTCTAGCTAGTTATGCCAAATGACAAAAAAACTGGAATTTATTAGCCGGCCATTCTGCTTTTCCTATTATTGTCACTAGATTCGATTAACACTTAACAGCATTTGGTCGTATTACTATTAGCTAATTAGGTTTTAGTCACATGTAATACATACTCCCATCATAACCAAAGATCTGTAAGTTAGGCTCACCCAATCTATATATTCCTAATTTTTTTTTTGTCGAAATATATATTCCTATAATGATGTTACTTCAATCTCTGAATGCAGTGAATTACGCATTCAATCAACGTGGTGGTTCACAATTTGTGATTAATTAGGGTAGTTAAACAATGAAAAATTTCCAGAAATTTATGGTGCCAGTATAAGCAATGGCAGAATCAATACTCTTTTTTGGGTTGCAAAGTGGAATGTTATTCCGGCGGCAGTGTAGATTTCCATGGCATACCTTCGGCCTACACTGTGGTGCCCAAAAGGGCAAAATGAACCAATAACTTGAGAAGAAACAAAAGAGAAGAGAATGACATGAATGAGACCCCACCCTATCCTTAATATATGTGCCTATACATCTGCGCCTAGCACAAACAGGATGTGCTCAAGCTGTGGCGGTGCTTACTCTATATTGTTGCTTATATGGATATGAAAAAAAAGGGAATTTCTAAGTCTGTGTTTTCCTATGGTTAAAACTTAAAAGCAAAATATGTACTCTGGCGAGACCTTGATTTTGATATTTGTCTGGAATTTGAGGATAATGCAACAACTTTTCAATTCACTCAGAATAATATAATCACATTGACATTCTAAATTTTATTTCAATATATTTTTGGTACATACTATTATTTTTTGTAATAGATTTGTAAAAGTTTGAACAGTTTTTCATTATTTTTATAATCTCTTTGAATAGTGATATGAACAACCATAAGTACTTATTCATTGGAGTAAATTTATTTTACATTATAATATTTTTTCATGCTGTATTTATTGATTTTTAAACAGGTTTAAGAAACCAATGAATTAAAACAAAAAACTGATTCCATTTTTTGAAAAAACATAATAAAAAAAAACCAAACAGATTGTGTTTTTATTTTCTGTTTCAACCCGTTCCAAGCACCAATGAGTACAATTTCTAACGGATTCGGGCTAGACTAGTTCACTCACAACTGTTGGGGCCCATTTATCAAATTGTAGTGCTAATATATCGACATGTGGCAATTGGAACAGGTACAATTTTTAACGGATTTGGGCAGAGGGATTCACCCACAACCATTAGGGCCCACTGTTGTGTTGGGCTAATACATCGAAATGTGGCAGCTAAAGATTTCGGGTCGATCCATAATTAATGTCAATTTTGGCATCAAAGTAACATGCTGTTTTTTTCACCCTCATTTTTCTTTTGATAATTAAAGTATATTATTGAACTAAATATGCTTAATTTTGTAAGGAGAAAGATTTAGTGGTGACTGCCTTATAATTTGTAACTATTTCTAAATATTAGTAATACGAGCTCGACTGAAGGCTTATATCAAAAAAGTTGCTGTGGTGTAGTGGTTATCACGTTAGTCTTACACACTAAAGGTCCCCAGTTCGATCCTGGGCAGCAACACTGTAATGAAGCTTCTGCTGTTTTCCATTCCATTGGAAAAAAATTCTTTTTAATCTCATTTGTTTTTTTTTTTAATTGAACTTCCTTTGTTTTTTAAAATGAATGTTTTTTAATAAAAAAAAATGAACTTCCTTTGTTTTTTTTTTTAAAATGAACTTTTGTTGTTGCCATTTGCAAAATTTATTTTTCTAATCTCGTACTGTAGACAAGTTAACCCTTACAAGACCTTGTTAATTGTTATTTACGTTTAGCTTTAATCCCGCTACAATCTTTCTAACCCCGAATTTATTTCTGTAATTGACAAATACTTTTTACCGTCAACTGCCAGGAATAAGTAATGCTACAAGCAACAAGAATATGCTAGAATCAATAATAATTTTTAATTTCTGATTTCTAAAGTTGATAAAATAATAATAATAATAATTCCTAAAGATCCCGAAGCTTGTTTCTACTTGAGGTAATATGAGAGCTCACCATTATCCATGGCCACACCTAAAAAGCCATGGACAAGTTTATACTAATTTGGATAGAGTTGCTTTAACACAATTCATACCATGAATATACCACCAATCCTCTGCCACTAGCATGCTAGACATCCGAAGCCTTATAAAAAAGTAAGAAAAGTTCAATTTAGTGTGAATTTGTAAAAAGATAAACATTTCAGAGAACCGCTTTGCTATTTACTCCACGGGAAAGTACTACTGTTAGTGTTAGTGTTAGAGGATTGTGAAATTGGCGATGACTGATTAAAAGTACAACCTCATAGTTATGTTCACTGATTACACGGTACATATCTACATTCTGCAGAAGATGATGAAGGATGAAGAAAACAAGCTAAAGCATAAACACAACTACCGAAGAATGAAATTCACTGTATCTCTACCGTCGAAAAGATAGTATAGATTACACATTCATTGCCTTGCAAGATACAAAATCATGAGATTTGGTGTTGCATTTGGCCCTGCGCCTGCAATGTTGAAAAGTTACGATTGATGAATGCTTAAGTTTCATGGGAAGTGGTGAATTTATGTAGAAGAGGTTAATGCCAGTAACGTGTTAGTCTAGGCTGCCTCCATTGGTGTGGAAGACAGACAGACTGAAATGCTCATATACACTACAGTATCACAAATCCTTACACATTGTTGCCAACCCAGAATACTGAATTTGAACAGGACAAGGTTTTTTCCTCGGTACAACGTTAAAGCAGTCTTGTGGGGCTGAAATGATAATTTAACTCTCTGTACCATGCTACATAAGAAAAAGCCCATTTACTCCAGTATCCGGGCTGTCAAATGTTTCCTTAAAAAAATTAATATTCTTTCATTCATTTTATGGAAATAATTGATTGCTAGGCTTTTGTTTGATGAATAATATGGGCATGATATAAATCATCAAAGCTTTAAGAAATGATGAAATGAAATATCCAGCAACATAAAGTTGACCAATTGGGATAGATTTGAACCACATAATCTATTTTTTGACAATTTCATTCTGGACCTCAAAATATAAACGAACTGGTACTTATATGATTCTTTTATCGATAAGAATTCTTTGCATTTCAAGAAAAACAGTTCCACATACCAGAGACCAACAGAAAATTGCTCACATCATCTTCTTGGGTGGCCCTGAAGATGCTCGTCTTTAGTTAGGAGTAACAATTAACCTGGCCCGCGCAGTCACCTCTGGATGAAGCTTTATTTCAGCATAATATTCTCCTGTTTCCTTGATTTCTGGAACAGAAACAATGTCCCTGTCCACATCCCTGCGTAGCAAATGGACACATAACAGTTTAAGCAAACCACACAAACCCAGTAGAGAAAGACAACATAATTCTAATTATTCACACGCTACCAAAGGCTTCTAAATATAAGGATTGCAGCAGTAAACCAGAAGGCACTCAATCAATCTTCTCAAATGATACACATCTTAGACATTCTATAGAGCATTCAAAGACTCAAACGTGATCGTAAATAATGAAATTCACTAACTCTCTTATCTCACAAGTCCTTTGTTTTATCTATTAGCAATTCTTCTACGGTAAAACATGACACATTGTAAATAGCACAAGCGAGTATTAAATCTGCAGAATTAATGACTCCAGGAAGAAAAACAATTTTCTGATAGCGGTTAAGTAGTGCACATGCTCTGCAATGACAGATGAATGCTGAAATTATTGCGTAATGAAAGTTTCAACATCAAGAATGAATCGCATAACTACTTAGCTTTTGGTAAAAAGTATATATACTATCATCATCTGAGATGATATTTCCAGGTGCTATGTTCATGCTGAGTGTATGAAATATCAAGTGAAAATTGACAAGGAAATGAGCACCTTTGAAGCTGTGCCTTGATTATGTCAACCACATCTTTAGAGGTTACCCTAAAAGAAAAATGTAAGTTAGACTTTGATGTACAAACAGTGGATTGCCAAATATAACAGCTTAATTTCGACAATGCATTCAACTCACTTGCCAAATATCGTTTTTCCTTTTCCAGCTTTGCGCTTCACCTTAAAAGCTCCAAAACTTTCAAACAAGAGAGCAAGCTGCTCGGCCTCTTCTTTTACCTGCAGAAAGATAGGATTTCAAAGAGAATAATAACTAAGATCAAAGACACGATGCAAATAGGTAGTATTGGCACATAAAAGCAAAACACGGTACCCTTCGTTTCTCAGCCTCAATTCTTTGTTCTTCCTTTCGCATTTCTCTGTACATAGTCAAGATAATGAGATAAAGTCAGTTCTGGGTACATATTTAAATCATCACAACTTCTGCTAATTATTTTTTGCTCATCCAAACACAGTTTTCAGCATACAGATCAAACTTAAAAAACCAAGGTGAATATGAATCCATAAGATAATGGAAGTTCCTTTCCACAAATAAAAAAAAATTTTGATAGAAAAATACAAATAAGGCTTAACCGACATTCATTCACACTGCACAACCATTTTCTTTTCTTTGATCCTTCCTGCTTTATAATTCATACGTCATATTTCCATGTGCCCAAAGAAGCCACAGGAAGATTTCATATAAACCAAGTGCTTTGTATCTGATCTCTTAAACGCTATTTTATCAGGAAAGAGAGAAACTTCAAAAGGAAAAATGAAGGAAGGTAAATGAACTAAAAGAACTGCAAATGAGTGCATCCTCAATCACTGAAAACAATGACATGGGATTAAACACTCTTGGCTGCCAGGAAACCACTAAACAACAGCAGAAACTACTATGCTAGTCAAGTAGGAGAAGCGAAGAAAGACCTCCCAGAGTCTAAGCTTTCAAAATATAATGCAACTCTTCCCCAAACAATCAACTACACATACATAACCCAACTAGATCCTCTTTGACAGAATTCCACAGCGGCCAAGTCACTACTCCATTGGTGATTACACATCCTACAGAAAATGCTTAACAATTTTTCCCAGATTTCCAGAGAAATAGGCATCAACCCAAATCCTTCACATTTTCATTCGGTTTTGTACTCTGCAATATTTTCTTTTACCTCATCATTACCTATTACCATTTGAGAAGCTGGGAGATTGAGGCGCACAAGAAAAATGTGAGACAGAACCGATGATATGACTAATCATTCCTTTCTTCCATATAACTTTTCTTTTAAAAAAAATCCACTCAAGGTCCACATCCATCCTAATCACTTGAAACAGGATTGCACTTCAATTTCATACAATTCCCAGGAAAATGCATGATTGGTTTAAGGGAAATTCCTACTCCAACTGAGACAAAAAAAAAAAAAAACACACAAACACACACACACACAGAAATTTGACATAAAAATTCAAACCAGAAAACCACACATTGCTCTAGCTATAAATTACTTGATAAGAGCAGGAGTGACAAGCTGAGCCTTGCCCATAGGCAGCAGAAAATTCCTGTAGAACCCGGCCCTCACATCAACCATCTCCCCTTTCGTTCCCACATGTTTGATATCCTCTTTCAATATAATCTGGCACAGCCACCACCAACCAAAACAAAACAAAAAAACCATTACATAGTGCCCTCTCTGGTAGCCATAAAATGCAGCAAACGTAGAAAAGATTGAATCTTTCCGAGAAAACTAGAATGAAAAGCAAGAATCACAAGGACCCAATTCGGGTCACGTAACAGTTCACTTACCTTCCTTAGCTTTTTAACTTTCTTTTGAGCAATTACCACAAAAGCTGTTCTTCTGTCTGGTAATTTAGATTTTTGAAGCGAAGTAGAAGAACTCCATGACAGAGTTGGTGCTGTTGTAGATGCTAATGCCATTTCCTCCAAGAACCTCTCTACTCTCTCTCTGGGCTCTCTTTGCTGCTTGCTGTGTTTTTCTTTCAATGGCCTTTGAGTTCTTATCCGTTGAGTTTAGCACTTCGCGTTTCCAAGTGACATAAAAGACCCCCATTAATTGCCAGTTTCACTCTTCCCGTTCTGTTTGTCTTTTCAGTCCCCTTTGTGACGGCAAACTACAATTCTGGCCCATTTTTATGTTCTCAAATTGTATTGATCCTCTTCCTCCTTTTTGCAAATCTAATGGTGTTGTTATGAATAATGGGTTAATTACTTTTTGACTACCTGATCATATTTAACCACCAGAACTAAAAGAACCAAGATAGATGTACCTCAAACTTTGTTTTTGTAAAATTTAACCACCTGAACTTTAAAAACCTAGAATAGGGTTATCTGAACTTTGTTTTTGTAAGATTTAACCCCCCTCTATTCATAATTTCACAATTTTACTAACTGAATCTATTTGTAAAAAAATAAATTTTTTAAATTTTAAGAAGGATATATTTTCCTCCATATTTTCTTTCCACTTACTGTTTCAGTTCTACGAATGGAGATGAATATAGTATAGTAGATGGAGCCCTAAAGTGAGAAATAATGGGTATTGGAAGAACCTTCCTCTAGCATGACAATTAAACAAAAATACATATTTGAAGGACAACATATCACCAGCAAATCTAGTTTTAATAACAATTAAAAACGAAATAAACAGCACAAAAATTATTAGCAAATAATATTTCAAAATGAACAGATCTGATTTCACCATGTGCTTGCATCAATGGCTTAATTTAATTTAATTTTTTAAAATTTTATTCTCTTAATCGCATTGACAGAACTAGATGGAGAGGGCTAAATCTTATATAAACAAAGTTCGGGATACCTCTATCCAATTTTTTTTAGCTTAGGTGGTTAAATCCATTTGACCAAAAATTCAAGTGGTCAAAAAAGTAATAACCCAATGAATAATCCGTCAAGCCCCAAATCTTCTGTAGGAAAATAAGATTTTGGTGAACATAATATTTGGATATATTTACGTAAAAATACTCTTTGAATATTTCAATTTTCCAATACCAAAATTTTCTCTAAGATCCATCTTTAATTAATTTACAAGGAGTAAAATTTTTTTCCTTTATGAATATGTAATTTCATATAAATGATTTATTGATATTATTTTTATCAATTGGACAATATATAGTATTGTAAAACAATATGGATAAACCTTAAAAAAAGGATAAAGTCTATTAAAATTTTTAGTATGACTTCCGTTAAAATAGAGCTAATTATATGGCACTCAAGTTATACAAATTGACATTATAAATAATTACATTAATACTAATAAAAAAATTTTAAAATTAAAAAAATAAAATCTTTTAAAAAGAAAGTATTCTTAACTTATTGGTGTTGAAGATAGAAAATGAAACGCCCCGACCCGTATTTACCGTACACAGTAAACACGTGCCGGAACTGTGACGACCCAACCCAACATGACTCAACATACAGTGTGTACAACAACAACTCGGCCCCAACGGCCCAAAATAACAAACATCAATAATAATAAAAACCGGCCCAATGGCCCAATAATAGCGAAAACATTGCACAGCGGAAGACTTAAATAACTCACAAACACTGTATGCGACACATGCAAACTATGGATCCAAGCCCGTCCAAGGGATAACGCCGCAGCCTGTCTGGAATGCAATATACCTGAACCACAAATAACTCAACCTACGGGATGAAAGCCCGCAGGTGAGGGGTGAGTCCGAAGTGCCCACCGGGTAAACCCATAAGCAAATATACATATACA
>JAKUCV010007012.1:4484-27340 GCA_028386065.3 Turnera subulata | reverse complement strand
TTTTTTTTTCTTCTTCTCTTCCTCACCCGGTTCCTTCTTCCTCTGATTTTATAGACTGTGATTAACTGTTAATCATGTGATTAACTATTAATCATGTGATAATCAGTTCGTCCATATTACGGGCGAGTCCGATCCGGACCAGAAAATAACAGATACCTCCTTAGTTATTTTCCGGTGTGATTTTCCGAGAAATTCCGAAACCCGAAAAATACCAATTTAATTCCGAAAAATCCACGGGAAATTCACGAGCGCGGGAAAACTCTCGGTTTCGAAAAACGACTCCCGATTTACCTTGAATTAATTACCTAAGATTAATTCAACAGTAAATCACGGTAAAACGACTTCTACAGTCCCGGTAAAAATCCAAATTTTTACCCGGGCTGTTACAGAAAAGAGAAGAGATAGAGCTTCATAGGGATATTAAAGAGAGTGAAGGGAGTATGTAAATGTAAGTAAAATGAGTTTTTCTATCTTGTACCCTAGGTGAAACACCCCGACCTAAATTTACCCGACAAACAGTAATTACCAACAACAGTGCCGACACGTGGCACAAACTGTGTAACACAACAGAAAAATCGGCCCAACGGCCCTACAACAATAGCATATCACCCGACTTCGGGAATCTCAATAACAACAATAGCACAGCAGAAGCATTATAACCTTATAAACAACATATACAAAACTCCAAATGCAACTTAATGGATCTGAGTCCTGCCCGAGGGTACACTGCAGCTTGCCTCATACGTTCCTGTACCACAAACAACTCATCCTACGGGATGAAACCCCGCAGGCGAGGGGTGAGTCCGAAGTGCTCACCGACGAAGGATAAACAGAGATATATAATCAACCATAATACTTTCCAAGTAACACAAATAATCACAACACAAGAAACCAACTCAAACAACACAACAAAAGATTCCTACTAAACATAACTGAGCCAAGACCAAAAGAATGCTTAATTATTTTTCATTACCAATTTTATCTTCCGGACCCCGTCACTGGACAAGCTAGGGTCGTACCTGGTTATTAACTAATTCTGGATGCCAGGCCAAAACACAATCCGGGATCAACATCCCAATATCAACAATCCGGGATCAACATCCCAATATCAACAAATCCGGGATCAACATCCCAATATCACATATCCGGGATCAACATCCCAATAACAACATCATCCGGGATCAACATCCCCAACAACCAACCAAACCGGCCATGACATCACAGAACTAGCCTCTAACCATCTAGTCGTACCACTACTTTCCACGTGACAATTAAATCATCATCTCAAATTCAATTCCAATTCCATTTCCAATACTCATCATTCTTTCCTCAATTATCCACATAGACCAGCTCATCATTATTCTTTACACAATATCACAAATCCAATATCACAGTCTAACATCAATAACAACAACAATATCATAGCAGTCAATCAACCAACAATATTCATCTCAGCAGTTCAATCAAGCAACAAAACAAACACAGTATTACGGGCACATATCAAGGGTTATCCATCCTCACCTGATGTGTCTCTAAAACTGCTATCCGGTCAAACCTCGAGACCCTATATACATATATAGCAGCACAATCACTTATAATGCACCAATCATGATGATTATGCATGATACCGGTTTAATTGTATTTAGACGGCTTATCTGTTCATTTTATTATCTCCACAATTATCTTATTACCAAACAATTTATCCGACTTGATGGTAATTAATTTAATCCAACGGTTATATTAAGTATACTTGATTTAAATCAAAAACCGAAAAAGAGCGCCCAAGCCGATATTCCGGCCCTTAGGTCGCTTATGACAAGAAAACATGTATATACACAAATACGTTGTATAAATTATATTTAGTAATATTTCAAAGTAAATAATATTTCATAAAGTACTTATACTTGATTAAAATAATAATAATAGTAATAACCATATATACGTTTAGTAAGAATTGATTATAAAATAGTGGTATCGTTAAATACGTCCAAATGGTATATGAATAATATATATATACCGATAATTTTAAATAGGGTGTAAGTGGTAACATAAATTAGTGGTCGAAATATTATAACCTTTATTAAAATAAAGTCTTAGATAAATAGTCAAAATAATATTACCACTCATTGTGTTAACATAATATTTACGGTAGATTAATGAAGCATAGTTTAGTCGTAAAATAAATTCTATACAGGTTATATACAAGTCTTATAGATACATAATTAAATCCAAAAATATTATTGTTTTTAATTTATAAATTAAATCATTGACTACTTAATCATGCATATATAGCTAATAATATATATAGTCGAAATCCATATTAAATTTATGGCCAAATATTATTTAGCCAATAAAATATCATTAGTAATATATATATAAGAATAGAATTTGGTAAATAGAATAGGATATGGGCCTATTATTATTTTAGCAAAGAAAGACGAAAACTGGACATATTAGAAACATGATAATAATAAATTAAAGCATAATTAAGAAATTAAGCCCAGGGGACCTTCACTTGCGTTTAGTCCATCGGAGAAAATAATAAAAACGACTTCGCATTAATTAAATAAAAGACTTAATGAAATTAGAAATTATGGGCCTTTAATTATAATTAGCCCAATTTTAATAAATAAGACGAGAATCGGAATCAATGGGCCTTTTACGAGCCCAGATAAAACGTAAATAAAATTAAAACGGAAATTAAAATACTATGGGCCTTTTATATAACCCAATTGGAAAATAAGGACACAAAGTAAATAAAGGCATAAATTAAATTAAAACATGATTAAACATAAACTAAATAAAGTGTAAGCGTAAAATAAATAATTAGAAGCGTAAATTAGATAACAAAAGCATAAAAGCATAATAAAATAAATAAGGCATAAAATAAAAACCAAGTTAATTAAATTAAGTTAATCAATTTTAATTAGCATCCTTTTAACGTCCGGGTCCCTTATCGTTCGGGTTCGTTAATATGATGCATATGGTCCAAAGCTCGGGTTTTACCCAAAAGGTCCATTCCGAGCTCGTCGGAAAATTCCCGAGACTGCCGGAACCTCGCCGGATTCCGGCCGGTACTGTTCACGGCAGACCCAAGACAACCAACGCTCCTGTTGCAGTTCATCACCCAACAAACATCCAAGCCACACCCCTGAATAGCAATCCGGCCGTCATCAACCAGATCATCCCCACAGCAACTACACAGTCGACATCAAGCCACGCATCCACCGACAGCAACCAATCACAAATCCACGACAACAACAACACCGACAGAACATCCAACACACAACAACCAAAAACACAACCACAAGACCCGATTAGCAAACTGGCAGAGTTCGGGTTCAGAAAAGAAAAAGGAAAGAAAGAGGAAGGAAGAGGGCAGAGATCGTTGCTGGGTCTTACCCACACAACCACGCGGCGGCGACGGTGGGGCAGAGATCGTTGCTGGGTCTTACCCACACAACCATGCGGCGGCGACGGTGAGGCAGCGAGAAGGCACCGGTCACGGCGTCGACGCTTGCCGTGGAGAAGGAAGGGGAGGCCGGCCTTCTGGCGCGATCGGGGTTGGTACTCTGCTCCTCGTCAGCGGCGGCGAGGTCTGTCCCTCTTTGGTGGTGTCGCACCCGGGTCGGCTGTTGGTGGCGCGACGTGCAGGCGGGCGGCAGCTGTGGGATGCGACGGTCTTCAGTCGACCGAGAGAGGGAAGGGAGAAGGAAGACGCGGCGGCTCTGGTTAAAGGTGGCGATTGATGGCAGAGGCAGGGGAAGGAAGGAAGCGAGGAGATGGCAATTTTGGGGAGGAGAGGGAGGTAGCGACGGAGACGGTGAAAGGGCAGAGGAATTTGAAGGAGGAGTGGAGGCGAGGAAGGGGAAAGAGGCAGAGGAAAGAGATGGGTTGCAGGAGTTGTGGGGAATTCGGTGAAGGAAAGAGAAGATAAGGTGGGAGGGAAAAGAAAAGACAAGAAGAAAAAAATAATAGAAGAGAAGATGGAAAAGAAAGGAGGTGGAGCCGGCGGCGAAAGGAAGAAAAAAGAAGGCAGGTGGAAAAGGGAGAAAAAAGAGGGGAGAAGAAGGAAAGTGGGGTAAGGCGGCGGAAGAAAAATCGGGAGAGAGAAGAAAAGAAAGAAAAAAGAGGAGAATGAAGAGTGGCCACGTGGCAAGCCACGATTGGCCGGTCCGGATTTCCGTTTCAGAAAACGGAATCGCAAGGGGTACTCCCGTCTTTTCAATTTTCCGTCCCGAGTCCAAAAATACAACTTGGGCTCGGAAAATCCGATTAATACCCCTGAGCGTCGTCCAAGTCTCGGAATTGAAAATCGAGGCTCGGTAAGCCTTGGAGAAGGCTCGGAAATCCCGAGTAACCCTCGGAAAATAATTCCGAGGCTCGGTTATCGAAAGAAACTCCAGAATGTCGCGTATCCTCAGTGACCGAAACGAAGCTCAGTTATTCCCGGAAAACTCTCGGAAAAGCTCGGTCCGATAGAATTCATCGAATTACGACGTTTAAATTTCTTTTTAAATTATAATTAGTAAATTATGCAACAACAATACCATATCAGAATAATAATAATATCACTATTAATGTTTGTTAGAGAAATAATAAAAATAATGGTAGCGATAATTATAATAATAACAATTTAATAATAATGAAAATAATGAAATGCTGACTCGAATTGGTAAAATTCTTGATTGACCGCGGTAAAAATTTTATTAACCACCGTAAAAGTCAAAACAGTTTGGTAAAAATCACGAAAATTTTACCCGGGTCGTTACACTAGGAGCACATGATAAACCATTAAAAAAGAAAATAATTTTCCACAATTAATAACTATGGACCAAAACAACCTTAAATAAAGGGTGATTTGTGTAGTGTTAATTTTATTGCGAGGGATGGGGAGAGATGACGAGAGATGACGAGAGAAGTGGAGGATCAAGACAATGTCAACTGAAGAATTCAAGGGGGGAAAAAAAAAAACTGAAGAATTCAAAAGTAAGGCAATAAAAAATTCAGTGTATTTCTGGATAAAAAAATTAAAATTGAATAAGACCATTATTTGTGGTTTTCCTCTATGGGTTTTTAAACCTTTCATCACGTAATTTTGGTTGAGATTTCATGGTTTGAAATGTATTATTATCCCAATTTCGTGCCTTCTGTTGTGCGATAGCATTTGCGCTTTTTTATTCCTTTGTTCAATTAGTTGCCTAAATCTATGCTTAGTCTTGGAGGAGATTATTATTGTTGTAACTGGTGTGTTATGCTCTTTAATCAATCTATGTTTTCCGACAAAAAAAAAGGGTTTTACTTTTAATCAATCTATGTTGTCCATCTAAGTCTTTTCCAACTGTTTTTTTTTTTTAAAAAAAATTAGATTTTAGATACGTTAGAAAGTGATAATTAATAGTGGCGCTCACCTAACTTGTAATTTAAATCTTGCAGCGTTAAACTCCTTTTAGTTCTCTAGATAGTGTTGGAATTTCAGTGGGCTGCAATGGACAGCGTTGTGGACTCGTTGAACAATGCGCATCAGGAATTTGTTGCTGCAGCAGCTAACGTGCTTGAAGCGAAGGAGCTATCAGAAGGGCAGAAATTAAACCAGTGCATGCCACAGATGCTGCATTGGAAAATTTTAAGCAGAGGGTCTGAATTGTTTAGGGTGGCTTGTGATCAAGTGGAGGAGTTTGTGGAGTCTGTGAAGCAGAGAATAGGATCAGAGTGCCTAGTGGATGAGGCCACTGGATCTAGCTATGACTGGAAAGTCAACAACGGGCCTTCCTCCCATCAGCGCTGTTCGATTAGAACAGATGAGTAAAGCTGTGCGATGGCTTGTTATTGAACTGCAGAATGGTTCGGGTGCTGCTGCTGCTGCTGCCCAAGCTCACCCTTCTGCTCCATTTGATGCTAGGTTTCCTGAAGATGCAGCTCAGTAGATGGAAAATGCATTTAAATAAGCTGTGTAAGTCATGTTTCTGTTGCCCTGTAGTCCACCTCACTGTGAAAACATGATTGCTACAATGTTGCGGATAGTTAATTTGTTAGGAGCACTGGAAATAAGAAGAATGAGATTAATGCATTCATGTCCAGTGAAATATTTAATCTTGATGGACTGTCTCCCTAAATTACAGATGGTGCCACAACAGTTTAAAGAGTTTGCTAGGCGTGTCTGAAGTAAAAGAACCTATCCATGTATTTGATTCAAACTAGTCGAGACTTGAGGATTAAGACTGAACTTTTCAAGAGTTTTATGAAGATAACATTTACTACTCATAACTGGTTGAGTCTTGCGGATTAAGACTGAAGTTTTGGAGGAGTTCTACGGAGATAACATGTAATACTCAAACTGGTTGAGAGTTGAGGACTAAGACTAAGTTTTGGAGGAGTTCAATGGAGATAACATTTGCTACTGCTGTTTGATGTTTTACTTTTGTTTGAAAGCATCTCTTGACATTTTCCAATATATTTCTTTCACGATACAGTGGTTTAACATTTGAATTTAAACTCATTGTGGGAATGGGTTTCTAGTTAATGGTTCCTTCCTATGAACTGATGATGGTTTTGAAAGTTCTGGTTTTGTCAAAATCTCCTTCGAAGGAAAACCAACCATTGTAGGGCCTTCTTCTGAACATTGCAGTCAAGATTTTGCATAACAGATGAATGCATGATTTGTCTTGTAGCTTTCGAGTCCGTGTGCGGTTTTTGCTTATGCCTGTTGTAGACTTGTGTTCCACGGTTTGCCCGTTTCTTGTAAGGTGTGCTGGTGGATAATGGTCTATAGTGAAGCTTGGGACTTTGTGTCGATTTCAATACTTTTGACGGTGAACTCTGAATATCACATCATTCTGATATTTTCCTCCACTAGAGAACTCGCTGGAGATACTTTCCTTGACCCGGGAGCAGGTGGTTTGATTTATATTGTTCCATGAAAGCTGAATTGGAGCCTTGTATTTAAACTCCCTCCTCCAAAACTTCCAAGCTGGGCCTTGAGCCTAGGTGGTCGAGGGGGAGAAACATGAGACAATGTTCCTTTCCTTTACGAACTGGGAAAGGAGCAGAAACGCCAAGTCCCTGGAGTCTGATGGGGAAATGAAGAGCCCGGCCCAACGAGAAGACTGGATAAATTATGCTGAGGAATGGGAGAAGTTGCAGGAGTAACAGTGATACTAGCGGCAACTTATATGGGAATGGGAGAAGTTGGAGGAGCCAAAGAATTTGAGTGATTGTTTTCTCGCCCAATAGTCATCAGAGCTACTATGATACTGGCCCACATTATGGATGATCATGAGGTAAATGGAGTATTTTAAGAATATGAATATATTTTTGTCTCATTTTTTGGTTAATTACTAGTATAATGTAATTAACTCTTGAGGTAATTAGCAATGTGGCATACTCTCTCCCTGATCAACATTAATTGATTGCACAGTTTGAGCAAAGAAGGTCACATATTCCCTCCATTGTTCAGTGTTACATGAAAGAAAATGGTGTCTCGGGAGAAGAAGCAACTAAAGCATTGCAGGAAATGGCAACAGAGGCTTGGAAAGATATTAACGAGGAAATGATGAGGCCAATCCCAGTTCCATTCACTATCATCCTCCGAGTAGTTAACATTGCACGTTTAGCGGATGTCACTTACAGGGATGGGGATCGTTACACAAATCCAGTGCTTCTCAAAGATTACATTACTGCATTGTTCATAGATCCAATAACCCGTTAATCTTCATTGTATTTCTAGTGCTTAATTATAAGGAAGGTAAGGAGGCTTTGTGAGGTTGAAGTTGTAATGCCCCAAGTAGTCAAACTGGCCCAGAATAACCTCCAATGATGGGCCGAAACCACGTGGAAGTTATTTGGTAGCCAACAACTTGGTGCATATATACCCAAAACCTTTCTCACTCTCTTCCGACGTGGGACTTGGGTCATTACATTCTCCCCTCATTTGGACCTCGCGTCCTCGTGACGGGAGCCCAAATCTAAATCATAAGTACCCCGATCACCGGGTCGTACTGATCGTAATGTCAGTATCAACGCCTAAGAAACGCTCCATAAGGCCCAAGCCCACCCCAAAGTGGAATGAGATCGAATCCGCTACCATTTGTAACACTCAGCTAACAACTTGGTGCATATATACCCAAGACCTTTCTCACTCTTTTCCGACGTGGGACTTGGGTCATTACATTCTCCCCTCATTTGGATCTCGCGTCCTCGTGAGGGGAGCCCAAATCTAAATCATAGGTACCCCGATCACCGGGTCGTATCGATCGTAATGTCAGTATCAACCCCCTAAGAAACGGTCCATAAGGCCCAAGCCTACCCGAAAGTGGAGTGAGATCGAATCCGCTACCATTTGTAACGCCCAGCCAACAACTTGGTGCATATATACCCAAGACCTTTCTCACTTATTTCACCTCGAGGTACATGGTTCGAATCTGGCTAGCTGCATTTGAGCAATTTTTTTTGCCTTACCCCATTAAAAACCCAATAAAGCCCACTAAATATAAAAATTGGGCCCCCTAACTGGCTAGCTGCATTTGAGCAATTTATTTTGCCTTACCCCATTAAAAACCCTATAAAGCCCACTAAATATAAAAGTTGGGCCCCCCTAACTGAATTTCCTGGATCCGTCCTGGGACTTGGTCATCACTCATCACATATGTGGACCTAAATCAATATGGTTGTATGATGTGGTTGGCCTCCACTCCCAAATAATTAAATCAAGTTTGTTAATATATAATTTCCACCATTTGTACTTTGTTCCCGTATTATCCATCAATAAAATCATTCTTACGTTAGTGAATCAGTAGACTTTTCTTTTTGGGAGTGCAAAAGCATGCACTTCACAATAATTGAGCCATTATTTAATTAGCACCTAAAGTTTTTCAGGATAAACTTAGCAAAGATTTGAGGCATGTCATTTGAGGTTTCAGTCAAATCAGATTTGACACATTGCGTGCCAAATCTGGGTAGTGCATGCATGGTATTAGTGGGATGAGACTCCACACATTGTACCAAATCGGTAATGTGGATACAATGATATGACAGGTTTCAATAGAGATATATAATATAGTCCACTATGAATGTAACCAAAAAAAAAAATATATATAGTCCACTATGAATTGATAAAAAAACATATACACCCCCACCAAATGCGGTAATTATTATTTGCACTCCCGGCTGTCTCCTTGCCTTTTGGTCCCGGCTCCTCTTTCCTTTTCAAGTATTTCCTGTATAAAAAGCCATAATTTCATACCAAAAAAAAAAAGCCATAATCAGTACCAGCGAATCCATTTGCAGAGAAGTACTCTCATACCAAATATGGCAATGTGAAATCACCTTTGACAGGATTGTTCCACTACAAAGGTTTTCATCTCCCATCAAAGGTTTCATCTACCAATAAAAATCCTTCGCTTCACTTAAAGCCCTCACCAAAAGTACTGGCTTCCTCGTCCACCAAGAGCAATGCAACTTTCGGCCACTAACAGATTTTCCAAAAGATATATATGGGGAGATCATTTCACTTCATTATCATCATTATCTGATCCGGTACTTACTTGACAACAATTAATGCAAGATACAAAAGCATCCTTCACCTGTAAACCTTGACAACAATTAATGCAAGATACAAATACTATATTGTGATTATAACAACTGTAAACCTTGCACCTGTGTTTTGATGATTGATACTAGAAAATATCATTTGCACTTGGCGGGACACATTAGAAAATTGCCACTTTGCTTCTTTCCATTAAAATTTGTCGTCTTTATACAATATTTGTATCTCGCTCGGTAACAAGATCATTTCCAATCTGATGATCTAAACATGAGTTTAATAAGGATTATTAATGACTAATCATATTTAGTAAATAATTATATATTGATTTTGATGATTAATAAATTTGATTAGATGTTTGTATATATTTGTGTTGATTGATTAACAAACTTTGTGTTTCGTCACAAAGTGGTTTGTGACGAAACCATTTGGTTTATCTGAAACCAATCCAGAAACCAAACGTGATTAAGGGGTAGCCTGATTCACCCCCTCTCAGGTCTATTTGGGCTAACAGGGACAAGTTTGACTTAAGAACCTTTGTTGATGACTTTGTTAATTAGTGGTGTTAAAGGGGATTTGAGTAGGATTTCTTAGACTTGAATGAGAATTCTATGATTTGACTTGACACCTGAAAAGATTCAGGAAGAGTTGAGAATTAGTGACCACGAAAGACCCTTCAACTCTTAAATTAGCAATGGAAAAATCCTTTATGAAAAGATACAGAGGGAGAATTTTGGAGAGAAGAGAATTATTTGTTGAAACACTCATCTTGGAGACTTTTTAGAGGATTTTCACAAGGTGTGGGGAGTTGAAGCGCTTTGAGCTTCCTTCAACGCTTAGAACCGCTAGTAGTTAACAATTTGCTAATGCTGTTTCAGCCTTTAATGTTACATTACTGCATTGTTCATTGATCCAATAGCCCGCTAATTAAGTAATCTTCATTGTATATTTATAGTGCTTAATTATAAGGTTATAACTGAAATAAAATCATCAATCTTTATACCTGATTCAGGCTATTGAGTTTACCAATTTCTTATCTATTACCCCTAGAAAAAGAATTCAGTAAAGAAACGCTCTTGATACCAGTTAAGAAAATGTAGCTATGTTGTTGTTTTACAAGCCAATAATGGGTCCTTTTTTAAGTGAGGCTTCACCCCCGGTTGTCTCCTTGCCTTCCGGTCCTGCCACCTCTTTTTTTAAAAAAAATATTTCTTATATAAACAGCCTTAATCAGTACCATGCCAGTGAAATCCATAGATTAACTACTTGAAATTAGAACAATTTTGGGGCTACTCTCACACCAAATATGGCAATGCTTAAAGCACCTTTCACAGCATTGCTCCACTACAAAGGTTTTCATCTCCCAGAAAAAATTTCAACTGCCAATCATGCCAATTCTACTACTTTTCCTTCGCTTCACTTAAAGCGCTTACCAAAAATACGGGCATCTTCGTCCTCCAAAGAGCAAGACAACTTTCGGCCACTGGCAGATTTTCCAAATGATATATGGGGAGACCATTTCACTTCATTACCGTCATTATCTGATTCGGTACTATTGTTACTATTACTATTATAGTGACACAATTTTTTTTTTTTTCAATCAGAAAACGCATATCATCGTTATTGCAATGCACTATTCTTAAACAGTCTAACTTTGATGCTTCATTAACGCTTAATTAAATTTGTTCAGAAATTCAAATCGGATTCTGAGCAGACAGAAGTATTGAAAGAAGATGTGAAGCAAATGCTGATGTCTTGTAGTGATTCGGTGGAGAAAGTCAAGTTAATTGATACCCTTAATCGCCTTGGTGTGTCCTATCACTTTGAGGAATACATTGAAAAGCAATTGGATCAAATTTTCCATGGACACCCTCATCTCCTTGAGGACTATGACTATGATCTCCGTACTACTGCAGACGTATTCCGGGCATTTAGACAACATGGTTACAAGATGTCTTCTGGTGAGTTACCCCCCCACCAAATTTTGACATTAATTCCTTAATTTCATTGTCTCCTTAAATTACATCAAACAGATAGATTATGAAACACTGATGATCATTTGTACTTTATGTACGTAATTAAACAGATTTGTTCAACAGATTCAAGGACGAGGATGGTAAGTTCAAGGAGTCCCTACTTGGCGACACCGAGGGCATATTGAGTCTTTACGAAGCCTCACACCTGCGAATGCATGGAGAACCTATCTTGGATGAAGCTCTTGCTTTCACTAAGACTCACCTGGAGTCGCTGGTGGCCAACTCAAATACCCAACACCATAACTACAGGCATATAAGAAACGCATTGAAGCAGCCTTTTCATTTTGGGATGCCAAGACTAGAAGCAAGGAAGTATATTGATTCCTTTGAAATTAGTCAAGATGGTCCAATCGATACATTGCTTAAGTTTGCCAAGAAAGACTACGATAGAGTTCAATTCATTCACCAAGAAGAGCTTCAGGAGATCTCAAAGTGTGTACTATTTTATTTTCTTCTTTCCTAGCTAGAAGTTTATTTAATTAGCCCATTCCAAGACTGACCTCAATTAAATTACCATAATTTTAATTAGGTGGTGGAAGGAAACAAAAATTCCATCAAAGCTAACTTATGCAAGGAACAGAATTGTAGAGATTTACTTCTGGATGGTGGGATTTCATTTTGAACCGCATTACGCACGAGCTCGGATTTGGCATTCTAAACTACTCATGCTTTTGTCGGTGGTTGATGACATATATGATGCATATGGCACACCGGATGAGCATCAACTTTTTACAAGAGCAATAGAAAGGTAATTAGGTACTTATTACTTAACCACCCAAAGAAAAATTTCCGAAGGTGAATTATATATATATATCATTTTCATCTCTTTCTTTTTTTTCCCTTTCAGGTGGAACTATAATGCCCTTGATGAGCTACCAGAAGATATGAAACCTGTGTACAAAGAATTACTATATGTGTATACCGAATTTGAGAAAAAAGCGGTCGCTGAAGGAAGATTCTTTAGTGTCCTGTACACAAAGGAGGCTGTAAAAAAAAATTATCTGATCCTGTTTATTAATTTATTCTACGGCTAAATCCACTAATTAATAAGGTACTATCGAATTAGATAAGTAATTCGATGTGTTAATTGCTAATGATTAGGTAAAAGTTTTGGTGAGAGACCTCCATGCTGAGTCCCTGTGGTTGGGAAACAAATATGTGCCATCTCTTGAGGAGTATATTAGCACCAGTTCATATGGTGCATCAGGAGTAGCAGTGATGCTAGCGGCAACTTATATGGGAATGGGAGAAGTTGCAGGAGCCAAAGAATTTGAGTGGTTGTTTTCTCGCCCAGGAGTCATCAGAGCTACTATGAGAATTGCCCGCATTATGGATGATATAGCATCTCATGAGGTATAAATGGATTCTAAGAATATGAATATATATATATATATATATATATATATATATATATATATATATATATATATATTTGTCTCATTTTTTTCTATTAATTGCTAATATAATGTAATTAACAATTTGTCATACCCTCTTCCTGATCAACATTAATTGATTGCACAGTTTGAGCAAAGAAGGCCACATATTCCCTCCATGATTCAGTGTTACATGAAAGAAAATGGTGTTTCGCAAGAAGAAGCAACTAAGGCGTTGCAGGAAATGGTAACAGGGGCTTGGAAAGACAGTAACGAGGGAATGATGAGGCCAATCCCAGTTCCATTCACTATCATCCTCCGAGTAGTTAACCTTGCACGCATAGCGGATGTCGTTTACAAGGATGGGGATGGTTACACAAATCCAGTGCTTCTCAAAGATTACATTACTGCATTGTTCATTGATCCAATAACCCTTTATTAGTTAAGCAAGCTTCATAGTATATATTTCTAGTGCTTAACTATAAAAGGAAGATATGGAGAGGCTTTGTGAGGTTGAAGCTGTGGACCTAAATCTATATGGTCTGCATGATGTGGTTGGCTTGGACTGCCAAATATGCCCAAGCTTGTTAATAAATAATTTCCATTACAGTTAATTGATATGAAGATAAACTATATTTGGCTCATATTAGGTGTACTCATCTTTTTGTGTTGATCAAGAGTTACATTTATATTCTCTTGGCTAGCTAGCCCTTAATTCAATATGTTGCCATAAAAAAAAAAAGATTTTAATTCAATATATTTGCTCACTTTATTATGTCTTGTCTTTCCAGAAACATTTAATTCCGTACAAACTAGCTAAATTGTATCTTGGTCCTAATATGATTGGGTTTTTGGGGTTTTTGGGTCCCAATGTTTAGTGGTTTGGCCAATTTGGTACCCCAATATTTTTTTTTGCCGGGCAGGTACCCCGAGATTGCATGGGCAGGCCAAACGTAGACCCCAGTCAGGCACCTGCTGACGTGGAGGCTGCCCGGGGTATTTGCGCGTGTTACTGTAGCAAAACGACGTCGTTTTAGTGGATTGGCTGGACATGTAGGATCCATGTGTCTTTGTGGGCTCCGCATTCTACCAACCCCGGGTTTTTCACCCAACCGACCCGAAATTTGTTGGATATCGAAATGAAAGCTGACCCAATTTTGATTATTTATTTAATCATTTTTCTTTCTTTTAATCATATTTTATTTTTAACAATATTAAAAATGAGTAAAACTTAATTTCCAAAAATTTTACTTGGTTTTAAATAAATACACCTTGGATTTATTATTTTTAAAATTTTATTTTTTTCATATACTAATTTCTATGTAGTTGATTGTATATTTTGTTGGTAATATCATGATAATAATGAAAAGAAAATCTGGATCTGTGTTCTTGGTGGAGAACAGTGCAAACCCAAAACCCGATATCCATCCATGGCCGCTGCACACGGTGGCGAGCAGGGCATGGGTTGCTGCGGACGGCGACAAGGCAGAGACTTGCTGCACACGACGGCGACCGAACCAGGAGGAGACTCGCATCGCAGCGCCATACACGGTGGCTGCACGACACTGGCGCGATTCCTTGTGCCCGGAAAGGTGGCTTGCGGCGGCGGTAGTGAATCGACGAGTGAGTCGTCGAGCGTGGCTACTGGGTGGCGGCTGATGATTGCTTCCAAGAGCGCGGCCGGAGAAGGCGAAGGCAGCGTTCGTCGTCCCTGAGCCGCTCCGTGCTGCTGCGTCCTCGCCAGTCATCGTCCCTGGCAAGAGCGGGCGGCGGGGGCTGCTGAGTGCGATTCGTTCGCGTGTCCGGCGGCATGCGCGACTGCTACGGTGGTGTCCATCGCCTCTGCACCCTTCCGGCCACGGCGTCCTTACCCACTGTTGGCGACGGTCTGCTCCCCTTCCACGTCGCCACTACTTCCTCCTTCTAGATATGGGTTTTGGGGGTGTTTGGTGGTGGGGATTTTTGGTAGGTGGTGGGTGTTTGGTGCTGCTGCTGTTGGTAATGGTGGTGGTGGTGGCGGCGGCGGCGGTGGTTGGTGCTGCTGGTGGTGGTTGTGGTCGGTGACTTTGGGGGTGGGGTTGTTAATGTATTTTCTTTTCTTGTTTTTTATAGTTTTAAAGGAAAATATTCATAAGAATTCATTTTATTTTTTATCTTAATTATTAAGATTATCATTAAGATTAATATTATTATCTTTATGTTATTATTATTATTATTATTATAAATATCATTATTATTAGTATTATTATTATTATTAAATTTGTTAATGTATTTTTTTTCTTGTTTTTATATTTTGAAAGCAAAATATTCATATAAGAAAATCTTTAAAGAAGACTGGGCGGGTCGGATTTGATCGTGGTCCGGAGCGGGTTCGGTTCCGTATGGGAAGAATTTTGGGGCTTTAAGTGAAGTGGGCTCCACTAAGCCACCTGTGTCCGACGTGGCATGAAACGGTGACGTTTTCTCACTTAAAACGACGTCGCGCAAATACCTGGGCAGCCTCCACGTCAGCAGGTGCCTGACCGGGGGTCTACGTTTGGCCTGCCCATGCAATCTCGGGGTACCTGCCCGGCCAAAAAAATATCGGGATACCAAATTGGCCAAACCACTAAACATTGGGAGCCAAAAAAAACTCAATATGATTCATAATTTTAACAAAATAGGGATCATTTACAGATCAAGGTATTTCGAGAGAGAGGAAATTATTTCTAATAAGTTAACAGCGGCCTTCTATTCGAGTGAGTGGGCCTTGTTTTTATTCCCCTAGCTGCAAGGTGGCCCACCAGGCCTTCACTAAATCTCACCAACTGTGCTGGACCCCAAATTGGGAAGCCCAAATTGCACTTCTCGGATCGAATAAATGATCCAATTGAAAACAAAATTAAAGAAAGCCCGTGCACGATGAAAAAAGAAATAAAAATGAAGTACGAAGTAGTCGTGTATCATTCTACATCGTACCCCCACAGGCCACAGTTAGATTATACTTTCGGAAATTATTTTTTTTTACGTAATCACTTTTGCTTTTTGGGTTAAAGTGAATCACGTGATTATCATGAGGTAGTTTGTAGAGAAGTCTCATGGCATAAGGAGAAAAAAGGAAGATGAAATGGTTTTATCCTCGTCTTTAAATAAAAAAATAATAAATTACAAAGTCATTCTAATTACTATAAAAAGAAAATTATAGTAATTAGTAGTAGAAAATTATAGGCATCTCTACATAGAAATTTTGATAGTAGAAAAATACAAATAAAGCTTAACCAACATTCATTCACACTGCACAACCATTCTCTTTTCTTTGTTCCTTCTTCCTTTTATAATTCATACTTCATATTTCCATGTATCCAAAGAAGCCACAGGAAAATTTCATATAAACCAAGTGCTTTGTAAGTACTTAAGCAATTTCTCTAACCTCTTAAACGCTATTTTATAGGAAAGAGAGGAACTTCAAAGGGAAAAATGGAGGAAGGTAAATGAACTATAAAAACTTCAAATGAGTGCATCCATGCGGTTCAACAACTGCTCACCGTCCATGGACTGTTCGACTATCTCACGTCTATCGTGAAGCTAATCGGGTTGTTGATTGGCTTGCACGACATGCTCTTACTTGTCCTCTTGGAGTAACCCATTTTGTTCGTCCTCTGGACGTTTTAGTTAAAAGAATTAGATGTTTCTGGGATTGCAACTCCACGAGTTGTGTCTCTTATGATTTAATCGGACTCTCATTCTCATTTTGATAAAAAAAAAAAAACTTCAAATGAGTGCATCGTCAATCACTAAAACAATGACATGTGATTAAATACTCTTGGCTGCCAGGAAAACAACTAAACAACAACAGAAACTACTCAGCCAGTCAAGTAGGAGAACCGAAGAAAGACCTCCCAGAGTCTAAGTTTTCAAAAACATAATGCAACTCTTCCCAAAACAATCAATTACACATAAATAACCCAACTAGATCCTCTTCGACACAATTCCACAGCGGCCAAGTCACTACTCCATTGGTGATTGCACATCCTAAAGAAAATGCTTAACAATGTAAGTTGTAATCCTCTCTTCCCAGATTTTCAGAGAAATAGGCATCACCTCAAATCCTTGCCCTTTTCATTCGGTTTTGTACTCTGCAACCTCGTCAATATCTATTACCATTTGAGAAGCTGGGAGATTGAGGCGCACAAGAAAAATGTGAGACAGAACCGATGATGTGAGTAATCATAATCATTCCTTTATTCCATATAACTTTTCTTTTTTTTTTTAATAAAAAAACGCTCAAGGTCCACATCCATTCCTCTCCATCCTAAATTCCTAATCACTTGAAACAGGATCGCACTTCAATTTCATACAATGATTGGTTTAAGAGCAATTGCTACTGCAACTGAGACAAAAAAAAAAAACACAGAAATTTGGCATAAAAATCCAAACCAGAAAACCACACATTGCTCTAGTTATACATTACTTGATAAGAGCAGGAGTGACAAGCTGAGCCTTGCCCATAGGCAGCAGAAAATTCCTGTAGAACCCGGCCCTCACATCAACCATCTCCCCTTTCGTTCCCACATAGCACAGACGCCACAAACCAAAACATAAAAAACCCCATTACAAAGTGCCTTCTCTGGTACGTAGCCATAAAATCCAGCAAACGTAGAAAAGATTGAATCTTTCCGAGAAAGCTAGAATGAAAAGCGAGAATCACAAGGACCCAATTCAGGTCATGCAACAGTTCACTTACCTTCCTTGGCCTTTTAACTTTCCTTCGAGCAATTACCACAAAAGCTGTTCTTCTTGGTAATGGTTGTGACACTTTTGTATGGTGGGATAATTGGCATCCCCATGGTGTTTTACACTCTCTCATCCCTGCCTCCTTGATTCCAAGCACCAAAATCCCATTACAGGCCAAGGTTAGTATGCTAATTTCCAACAACTCTAGGTCTTGGCCTCATACCCGACTCCCTATAATTTCTCTGTTACAACATGCTGCTGCTGCATCTATCACTCCTTCCTCTTCTGCGGATCAAATCCACTGGACCATGTCTGCTTCTGGAGTGTTTTCTGTAGGAAGTGCCTGGGAATTTATTCGCCTAAAGCGTCCTCGGGTTGACTGGTTCAAGCTTCTATGGTCTGCAGGCCATATACCCAAGCATAGCTTCGTTGCTTGGTTAGCTATTCTGGACAGGTTAGCAACACGTGCAAGGCTCCATAGCTGGGGGATTGTGTCCAATACATCATGCCTTCTCTGTTCTCATCCCAGGGAGACACGAAATCACCTGTTTTCTTATTGCCCTTTCTCTGCAGAAGTATGGACTCGGCTACTTGCCCTGTACAATGTTAATCGGGTTGTTGGCTCCTAGACTTTTCTGAATTTCTCTGGGCAAAAAGTTTCTTACAGAAGAAATCTCTTCAAGCTATGATTCTGCGTCTAGCATGGTGCTCTTGTATTTACCACTTGTGGAGGGAAAGGAATACCCGGCACTTTACGCATTGCTCTCGTTCAGCAGATGCCATCATTTCAGATATCTGTTCTGAATTGAAGAAACATTTTTGTGGATTAACTCACCTTAAAGCTCGGTCTTTATCCTCTGAAATACAGCAACTTTTTCAGTTTTGGAATATACGATTTACAACATAGAATAGACACTCTTGCTTATTCCCATTTTGAGTTGTTGTACATGCTCTTTGTATAGTCTTGTATATCCTCAAACCTGGCTGTACAGTTTGTTAGGGTCTATCTCTAACCAAGTTTTTGAAATCCAAATTATTTGATTCTAAAAAAAAAAAAGTCTGTTCTTCTGTCTGGTAATTTAGATTTTTGAAGCGAAGTAGAAGAACTCCATGACAGAGTTGGTGCTGTTGTAGATGCTAATGCCATTTCCCAAGAACCTCTCTACTCTCTGGGCTCTCTTTGCTGCTTGCTGTGTTTTTCTTTCAATGGCCTTTGAGTTCTTATCCGTTGAGTTTAGCACTTCGCGTTTCCAAGTGACATCAAAGACCCCCATTCTGCAAATTGCCAGTTTCACTCTTCCCATTCTGTTTGTCTTTTCAGTCCCCTTTGTGACGGCAAATTACAATTCTGGCCCATTTTTATGTTCTCAAATTGTATTGATCCTCCCCCTCTCCCTTTTTATATCCAGTAAAATTCAATTTTACTGTATCTAAATTTATCCTTGGTAAATATTTTACCCCTCACCTAACATCCACTTAGATTTATCTCTTTGTCTATTTACCCTCCATAATTTCACTTTGTCATAATCTTAATGTCATCTTCCTTTACCTAATATCCTTTTGTCTTTACCTTATTAAATTAATCATACTCATTTGTTTTTATCCTCCCATTCTCACCTATAAATACCCCCTTCATTTCCATACACACTTACACCTTCTTCTCCCACCATAAACTTACTCTCTTCTCATTTCCACCATAAACCTCTCTTTTCAATCTCCCCATCTTATTTTAATCACTCTCCATTATTATTATTATCAAAGTTGTATTATTACTATTAAAGTTGTATTACTACCATCAAGGTTGTATTGTCACCTTGATCAAGCTTGTATTATTCCATCAAGGAATAAATTTCATCCCCCATTTCATTACACGTTATCAGCACGAGTCTCTACCCTGCTAAGGTACGTAATTCTAAACTTTTTTATTATTATTTTCTTCATTTCTATATAAAAATATATAGTAAACTTGTGAAAATAATTTGAAAAGGGTATTATCAAGGTAGTACCGGGATAATAACCGAGCCGGATTAGTAATTTAATTCACGGTACAGCATATCATTTTCATATCAATTTATGTGCATCTTATGTGATTATGTTATATTATTTTCATGAAACCAAGGTAATCGTTTCTAAATTTTTTCAATTGGCATTTGTTTATTTGCTTAGTATTCAATATTGGCCCGCTAAGCCGCCTTATCTCTTTGTTGGCCGGCAAAGCCACCTTGTTTCATTTGTTGGCCGGCTAAGCCGCCTTTATCGAGTAAGCGTATATTATGCTATTATTAATGCTGAAAGATTTATCGAGTAAGCGTATATATTTTATGTTTTATATTAATTTTATATCTTTTATTATTACTATTATTATGAAACTTGAATTGAAGGCCCTTGAAATTTCCGGAAGAAATTTATCATGGGCATTAAATGTTGAAATGCATTTAAATGCTAATAGTCTAGAAGACTCAATAAAAGAGAAAATAATAAAGTAAAGACTGGATGTCTTACTATCAAAAGATCCTGCAGATCTTTGGAAGAATGTAAAAGAAAGGCATGATCACCAGAAGATGGTCATTCTTCCAAAAAAAAAAAAACTTGTTATGTATAAATGTACCTGAGATTGCAAGATTTTAAATCTGTGCACAAATATAATTCAGTTATATCATAAGTCCTCAGACGAAATTATATGGAGAAAATATTATTGATGCTGACAAGTTAAAAAAAAAATCTCCATATTTGTACATCAGATGTGCTCCTGCAGTAGCAATATCGTGAAAAAGAATTCACAAAATTTTCGGATTTAATTTTATGCCTACTTGTGGCAGAATAAAATATTGAGTTATTCATGAAAAATCATGAATCCCGTTTAACTAGCTCTGCTCTATTTCCTGAAGTGAATGTGACCGTATGTGATAATTTTTTTTGTCATAACTATAAACATTCAATTGGTCACAAACAGGCCTTATAACAAGGCATCCAGTAAATGGTTATCAAGTGTCCCTGAAGGACAAATCTAATATTGATGAAACCATATTTATTCAAAAAGATGACCATGATGAAACACCCCGACCCGTATTTACCGTACACAGTAAACACGTGCAGGAACTGTGACAACCCAACCAAACCAAGACCAGCATATAGTGTATACAACAGTAACTCGGGCTCAACAGCCCAAAAATAATAACAACAATAATAACACAACCGGCCCAATGGCCTAATAATATCAATAAAATGCACAGCGGAAGACTTAATAACTCACAAACACTGTATGCGACATAGATGCAAACTATGGATCCAAGCCCTGTCCAAGGGATAACGCCGCAGCCTGTCTGGAATGCATCAAACCTGTACCAAAAATAACTCATCCTACGAGATGAAAGCCCGCAGGTGAGGGGTGAGTCCGAAGTGCTCAGCGACGAAGGAAAGACAATCAATATGCACACTATAAAACTCAAGGTCCAAAAACAGGCATAAACCGCCAAATACATACCAAACCGAAAGACTGGACCCAAAACCCGGTCCAAGACCAAATCAGACTCAAATAAAATCTAATTATCCAATTTTATCTTTCCGGGCCCCGTCACGGATAAGCTAGGGTCGTACCAGGTTATCAACCTGTTCCTGGTGCCAGATAAAAAAGAACCCAGGGATAGACATCTCAAATATAACAAACTGGGATAGACATCCCAAGCATAGACATGCTTATCACACGAACCCAGATCATGGCCACCACAAAACAGTCTCTAACCATCCGGTCGTACCTCTACTTACCACGTGACAATTATATTACCGTCGTCAAAAACCAAACTCAGGGATCGACATCCCTAACCAAAATACCGAGGATCGACATTCTCGTCACAATTCATTAATTATACCATTATACTTATTCCAAAAGACACAGAAAATCGACACGGGGATAAACATCCCAAAAATACCAAACAAGACACCGGGATAAACATCCCGAACCAAAACACAACAAAAGCGACAATCAACAATGCACAACCATCAAAACATAATAACCGAGTAATATAGGCACATGTTGAAGGAAATCCATCCTCACCTTGGCCGATTACTCAACTTCGGAGACAATGACCGGTCCGATGCCGGCTCCTCGGGAAACTGCCCGATATCAAACCTATACACAAAACAATGTACACACACATAAAAGCACATAATCGGTATACCATGATGCCAAAATGTGATTTTACCCATCCCGGTTACATATCCGTTATTATCTCCATTTACCGAAAATATTTTACCGTACGTATATCCGAATACTACTTCGGTACCATACTTTAATTAAAACTATTTGAAGCGCCCCGACCCGTATTTACCGTAACACAGTAAACACGTGCCGAAACTATTCATTACGGTAGAACAGACAGTACAACGAGTAAGTATTATACAACAGCAAACCATCAAATACATCTGTCACCCATACTCGGGGACCATTATTCAATTCCAACACAGTGCTCTCAGCAGCAGCAGATAGTATCAGTAATATACATATCACAGGAAATCAGCAGAACATCAATATATATCACACAGCAGCGGAAATGCAGTACAGCATCACAAGCAATAGATTAGCAGCGGAAGACTTATGCACATGCAACGGTGGTATGGATCCGGAGTCAGGTGGAGAAAGCAGCAGCCATCGAACGTGGTACCTGAACTACGAAGCAACTTAACCTACGGGATGAAACCCCGCAGGCGAGGGGTGAGTCCGAAGTGCTCACCGACGAAGGATAAACAGTGATATGCAAGCAACCGTAATACTTAAAAGCAATCACAAGCAAGCAACAACATATCACAACAACTGAGCCAAGGCCAAAAGAATGCTTAATTATTATTACCAATTTTATCTTCCGGGCCCCCGTCATTGGACAAGCTAGGGTCGTACCTGGTTATTAATTAATTCCGGATGCTAGGTCAAGAACCAATCCACATATTAGAACAACCGGATATTCGGCATATCCGAGCCACCGTGGATATTCGGCATATCCGAGCCACTGGGTATTCGGTATACCCCAACCTCAGGCGACGTCATGCCAACCAGATATTCGGCATATCTGAGCCTCTGCGGATATTCGGCATATCCGAGCCACCGCGGATATTCGGCATATCCGAGCCACTGGGTATTTGGTATACCCTAACCACAGGCATGACGGGCCAACCAAACCAAAAACCGACCATAGCATC
>JAKUCV010007010.1:31734-54956 GCA_028386065.3 Turnera subulata | reverse complement strand
AGAGGTACGACCGGATGGTTAGAGACTGTTTTGTGGTGGCCATGATCTGGGTTCGTGTGATAAGCATGTCTATGCTTGGGATGTCTATCCCGGTTTGTTATATTTGGGATGTCTATCCCTGGGTTCTTTTTGATCTGGCACCAGGAACAGGTTGATAACCTGGTACGACCCTAGCTTATCCGTGACGGGGCCCGGAAAAATAAAATTGGATAATTGGATTTTATTTGAGTCTTTGGGTCGGTTTTTGCCGGTTTTTGCCTTGAGTAATTTTAGTGTCCATATTGATCGTCTATCCATGGTTGTGAGCACTTCGGACTCACCCCTCACCTGCGGGCTTTCATCCCGTAGGATGAGTTATTTTTGGTACAGGTTTGGTACATTCCAGACAGGCTGCGGCGTTATCCCTTGGACAGGGCTCGGATCCATAGTTTGCATCTATGTCGCATACAGTGTTTATGTGAGTTGTTAAGTCTTCCGCTGTGCATTGTTTTACTATTATTGGGCCATTGGGCCGATTTTGTTATTACTGTTGATTTTACTTTGGGCTGTTGAGCCCGTGTTCCTGTTGTTACACTGTATGCTGGGCTTGTTCTGGTTGGGTCGTCACAGTTCCGGCACGTGTTTACTGTGTACGGTAAATACGGGTCGGGGCGTTTCATACTTTTTATTTGGTAATGATTTATTTGAATTTTCATCGTACGTGCCTTCTTTGATTTTTTTTTTATTTATTTACCATTGAAATAGATGTAGGGTTGGATCCAAAAATTTCTATTAGAAGGGGGGCAAATTTGTAAGAAAAAATTTGAGGGAGGGCCAAAATTATACTTATTACGAGAAATGCACAAAAAAGTTAGAATGTTGTGAAACACACAACTCGAACCCGCGCTTCCGTGCTCGATCGATGGACAACTTACCACTAGGCTGAAAATATTTCATTTTATTTTATTACATATATAATACTCAAAGCATTTTAGGGGGCCTGGGCCCTTGCTTGCCCTGCACTGCATGATGACTCACGTGGTCCAGGGCTATCACACAGACAGTATTTTGTTTTGTTGATAATGTATCACACACACTTATCTATTTTTATAAAAAAAGATGATGAAGAATCATGAAAGGTGCGACTTGTGTGAGAGATTTTTTTTTTTTTTTTTTATCTCTTCCCGATTAATCTGTAAGCCCAGTTAAAACGATTTCATGTCCAAAGATTTACATTATGCTGCACATGCCTCCCTGGTATATACTGCAGAAGTTAGGATCAAAGTGTCTCACAAAGTTCATATTTTCATTGTCTTACATGTTCTTGACCAATGCCAGAACTGTCATGCATCTTTTTGTTTGTTTCAGAATATTGACGATGTTAGGAATGGTCAAAGAACAAAAGTCCCCATATTTGATTTGGAGACTGGTGCTCGTAGTGGCTTTAAGGAACTTGAAGTTTATGAAGATTGTGGTGTGGTTTGTTATCCAACTTGCTGCATTTTGATTCTGGAAATTGCTCTTTGGATTTAATAATTGATTATAATTTTTTCTTGCTTTTTTTCTTTGTAAACAACCAACTGAAGTGCCAAGGATCAATAGGTCTGTATGGATGACCGAATCCAGTTTTCAAAGACAAAATTAATTTTGGTGGTGATACTGTACTTCTCTTTTCCTCATAGTATGAAAGAGGGTCTTTAGAAAGCGTACTTTATCAAATCTGTGGGGGGTCAGTGACACTATTTTTTCCTCAAGACAACTGATCCCTTGAAAGCATATTGGCTGTGGTTCTCTTGTCCTTGTAGTATGAAAGAGGGTCTTTACAAAGCGTACTTTACCAAATCTGTGGGGGTCAGTAACACTATTTTTTCCTCAAGACAACTGATCCCTTGAAAGCATGTTGGCTGTGTTTTGTATTCAGGTTCAGTCTCCCAGCGAGTCGGACGGCGCGGCGAGGTGTGTTGTCGACGCGGCAGTGCGGGCAGAGGAAGGAGGCGAGTGCGGCGCGAGGTGGTGGTGGTCCGTGCAGGAGATCGGTCGTCGGCTGATGAAAAAAAAAAGTGAAAAGACAAAAAAAAAAAAAGAGAAAGATAATTAGAGAGAGGGTAGGTGTCAGAGGATATAAGTTTGTCTATAACAACACTGTTGAATTTTATTCCTATTGCTCTTAATACTGAAGCTGTCATAGATATTTTTGCTACTGGTGTTTGGCTTATAGTTTTATTATGTTGTTTGAGTTGTTTTAAATGATCTGACATTTAAAATTAGTTTCTCATTTTACCAGATTATTTTTGAAGGGGTTTATGCTCTGCATCCTGAAATCTGCAAATCACTTGACTTTTCTATTGCTGTGGTAAGATAACTTCGTGGAAGATTTATTTCCAGTGTAGAGATGTTATTTGAGCATGTTCTACATGCTGTCAAAGAATCTGCGAAGTAATTCTGCTCTTTGGAAATTTAGGTCGGTGGTGTTCATTCCTTCTCTTTTAGCCAAGAGAAGGAAGCAGACCTTCTTTCTTCATGAAATATGCAGCGATTGCAAGTAGAATGATAGGTAGAATGAGCACAACATTTACGCCTCCTGCAAATAAAGAAAAGTGTTATAAAACGTGTTTTATACTATGTGAATACTTTGTACCTACTACTTACTTGTATATATCTCTTCTTCACTGAGCAATAAGAATTGGTCAGAAATATTAGCTGACCTGCTCTTCCTCCTCATCCTCTTCTTCTCTTCACCGAGCTCTTCCTCAATATTATATACCCAATTTCACAATACGTTATCAGCACGATCTACTGAGTTTAGTTTCGTTTTTGCGGAAACAAATGAAAAAAAAAGGGAAGAACAAAACTGCTGCCACCTTTCATCGTCTCAAGTACTGTTCACCCTGAGGAGATCCGCGCCGCCGTGCACGACACCACCCACACCAACGGCTTCCCCGTGCCATCGCCATCTCGCCGCCGTCTTCCCCGCTCCCTCCCGCCGCCGAACGCGCCGCCAGGAGAGGATGACCCGACGGCGGCCCGGCGACCCATGTGACCCAAACGGGTCTGCCACCGACGCTGCGACGCCACCTACCCAAACGGGTCTGCCACCGATGCTCCCCTGTCGCGCGCCATCAGCCACCAGTGTCGTCGCCGCCTTCCTCTTCCTCTCCTCCGGCCACAGAAGCGCGCTGCTGCTCCTTCTCCTCTTCCTCGCGCGTGACCGATGTGCAGCACCACCAGCCGCGGTGCCGCACGCCTCCCCGCGCCTCCTCTCTGCTCGTCCCCTCCTCGCTCCCTCGCCGTCCTCGCGCGGCCTCGATCGCCGCCCGCTGCGCAGCCGGCGCTGAAGCTCGAAGAAGAGCCACGACCCGATTTCAAACGGGTGTGACCCATCTTAGTGCGGGTTGACCCGTATGGTTTATGGGTCTGGTCTCGTGGGCGGGCTAAGGCTGTGGCTTGGCTGTGGGTCTACGTGCGGGCTTTTGGTCTGGGCCTGGTCTGCGCGGGCCTGCTTCTGACAGTCTTGGCTGGCTTGGGCCTGGCCCTGACTTGGGCTTGACACTGTTGGGCTGGTGCTATTCATGGCCCAGTCCGGATTTATTTAAAAAAAAATCAGAAAAATATATATATTTGAAAAAATTTGGGAAAAACGAAATTAAAAGATATATATACCGGAATAGTACCGGATATTAATATGATATACTATATATATTATTGCTGAAAGATTTTTCGAGTAAGCATATTTTATGTTTTTATTTAATTTTCGATTAGGCTATTAAAAAGGCCCATTGCATTTAAATTTCTCGCCTTTAATTTTATTTATGTTTTTGCTTGGGCTCGTACATGGCCCATCAATTTTTAATTTTTTTGTCATTTATTTTAATTGGGGCAATCAATAAAAGGCCCCTGTTTATTTATTTTAATTAAGCTTTTATTTATTTAATTACGTTATTTGATTTTGGGCCCTAAAAATTTCCGAAAGAAATTTGATATGAGCATTAAATGCTGAAATGCATAATAGTCTGGAAGACTAAATGAAAAAGTCCAGAAGACTTAATAAAAGGAAAATGCAGAAAAGACCGGAAGTCTTACTGCCAAAAGAACTGCAAATTTTTATATGACCACCAGAAGTGGGACATTGAATGGCCACAAGAAGATGGTTATTCACACGAAATTTAATTAGTAGTGTACGCACCTGAAGAAATGCGTGTCCCAGCAGGACAAATGTAATATTGATGAAACCATGTTTGGTCGCAATAATGACCACGAAAATATGATATTATTCTTGCTTACCCTGAAGGTGCAAGTTAATATATATTTATTGCTTTAATTTTAATGTTTAATTTTTAACCTTATTATTTCTGTTATATTTACATTATGTTTATTCGTATTACTTTATGTTTATTCTTATTACTGTTTATTTCTTGCTATATGCACATTAAATTCTCGTTTCCTCGAATAATGACCCCGGCATTTGTCCTGAAGACAATGCGATGATATATTCCGTACTTAATACACGGAAATTACTTATATGAAAATTTATTAACCCGCTCCAGAAGAGCATGGATCTTAATGTGCTCCTGAAGAGAAATATTTCACCTACCAAAAAATGCAACAGCATTCAAGGGGGAGAGGAACACTGTATGTGAATATTGTTGCATACATAAATTATGAAGAATATAAATGTAGCTATGATCTAGAAGATCATATGCATACGCTCCTGAAGAGCATAAACTCCTGAAGAGTATAAAATTTTCTTGTTTACAGCAATTAAACAAATTGTTATGGATCCCATTAAATTAATTCTGCCCCATTCCTTGAAGTGAATGAGACAGTATAGTGCCTGTTACCAAGGATATGGAAGAAATTATTCCAACTATTATGACTGTGAAGATTATGACAAAAGGCAAGGCTAAAAGAAAACATACATATTATTATTACAGAAGGGATCATTACTTGAGAACATCCACATAGAGGAATTGTTCTCATATATAAAGCTGAATGAAATTATTTAATGGTTGGGTACAACATTGGCCCTAAAGCTCTGGGCCTCGCTATTGATGTTGACCCTAACACTGTCGTTCCAGGAGAACCACATACCACCCACGTTGTTGTCTCCAGGTAGCTCAAACCGATTTGTTGGAGGAAAACGGAGTGGTATTATTCCATGATTCTCTGCAGGTTACCACAGGGTTTCAGTAATCAGTACCATGTTGGGCTTGTACTGATTCTTCAGAACCCTTAAGGTACGCACGAAATCTTGGGACCGCCTGGCCACTCCCCTGCAATTCCATAATAAAAGTCGTACCTTGGGCCATGTAGGCGATAACCCTGACACCCTTGGGATACTCCGAGCCATCATAGAAACTTGATAATAGCTGCTTTGATTCAGAATTTGACTAGATGGCTCTAGTTGAAACTTCTGCAGTCTATGAGATATGAAAAATATAATAGAGTTAGCCGAGCCATAAAAAGAAGCTCGTAAATTGCCTTGGTCCTCTAGAAAGAAGGTTTCTTCCATAGGAGTTATAAAGAACCTGGATGAGTATAGTTCATCAACAAAAACTAAATGAGGAATTCTTGCGAGTTAACTCGGTAACTTCTCTTGTTGTTCATTAACCATGCTATATGCTAGCCTGTTCCTCCTTCCTAAAGAGGCACCCTCAACAAAGAAGACAGTTGTTGGGGAAGGCATTCTTTTATCTTTATGTGGTTTTCTGAATCTATATGTTTCACCACATAATGCTGCCCTCTTTTATAGCCTGAGCTTAGATAGCCAGGTGTCAGTATTTCAAATGTGGACTAAGTCCTGAAGATTTTTCGGTTTCACAAAACTCCAAAGTTGCTTTTGGAAAAATTTTCTCAATAATTCTATTCTTTTCCGACATGAGTGGCAGAAATAAGCCTAATATTGACACATATATTACAGTCTGAAGCTAGCAATTTAAGTTATTAAACTTACCATATCCAGCCAGAAGCTGAAATGCTCTAGCCTGAAGCTAACAATTTTAAGTGTTTAAATACACAAGTTTATACAGCCTGAAGCTGAGACCGACTAGAAGTTGACTGATAGATATTTAATTTGTAGCTAGTATGCACCAGCCAGAAGCTGGTAAATAATTTTTCTAAGTTATCCAGCCTGGAGCTGGCACCGACTTGAAGTTGGTACATGGACATATTGTTTGGCATAACTGGTTGGGCCATCCCGGGTAAATAATGATGCACAAAATTTATTTGGTCATTCATTGAAAAACCAGAAGTTTTACAATCAATGAATTTCTATGAGTTTGTTTGCTGCGAAAGTTATTATACGGCCTTCCTAAGATGAGAATGACCTAGTATCACCAACAAGTTTGAGAATAGTTCAGGGACATAAACACGGACTGATAAATCCGCGGTGTTAACCATCTAGGTAATTTTTACGATGCATCGACTAGGTGGTCTATTGTGTAACGCAAGATGGAATTGTGCGCACTAATTTAATAATTAAGCCACTTGCAGATATATGTCCCTACTTATGTTACTAGACTATATGTCTAGATAATGCTGGTATATTTCTTCAATAGATAATGTATATCATTGGAAATAAACTCAAACAGATCTGGGAGAACATTGACAATTGATTGCAGGACTATTGATGAAATATTACTATTTGAGAAAATGGTATTTTATATGCAGCAATACTTGAGTGCATCATGCCAACATGATGTTATAAGTTCCCCCCATTTAATTGATTAATGGTCACATACTTAGTATCTCCCATCTTCTGACCATCGGTTATTTAGTATATTATGCTCCACCACAGGGTTGTGAAATGGTCTCTTAAAGAAGATTGGGAATCTATGTTGGGTATGCATCTCCATAAGTTACAAGAGTAATTGAAACCTATGATAGGAGATTGGAGATTCATTTATTGTAAGATTTGCTTATTAATTTGATGTTTTACCCAACATCAGGGGGAGGTAATAAGCAGCTGGATCAAGAGATTATTGAAATGATTTATCAATATCTAGTTTTTTATCCTCGAATAAATTAGTATGAACCTGAAGTTCAAAAGATGATTCATTTGTAGGAAAATTGATATGCAATTGCCAGACACATTTAAATTAAGTGTGACCATATACCAGCTGTAAATGCTCCTGTTTAGATTGATATTCCTGAAGAACAATGTAAGTATGCAAATGAATCTATAGATTATACTCGGTTCCAAAAAAAAAAAATTCTCGATAGAGAATAAAGGAGCAAAGTGATAAGATGGCCCCAGTAAGGAAATAAGGCCTCCAGTAGAGGTTTCAATTAAAAGTCCTCATGCAAAGGAAAATCCTCCAGAAGAGGTTTTCTGACACAAATTGATAAAGTTCCAGAAGTAACTCAGGTACCTGAAATAAATGAGCATGATGAGATCTCAATCACAGTGTCAGAAATAAGATGGAACCGACGTGAAATAACCATCGACGGAATACAATTTTTATTTATAATATAGCGCTAAATAAAATGAGGATCATGAACCTACATTTGGCGAATGTAGGCGCAGTATGATTGGCCAAAATAGAGAAACATGATTAAAGGCTGTGTTAGACTCGCATGAAGCGAGAAATTTCCGGGCCTGTAGTCCGTACACCAGAAGGTGTAAAATTCAATTGGTCATAAAAGGGTATTTGTGCGGAAAGAAATAAATAATGAGAAATAAACCACGGTTTGTGGCACAAAGTTTTTACCCAAACGACCAGATATTTATTATGAGGAGATATGCTCCCCTGTGGTGGATGTAATTATTTGGTAAGTCTGGCAGTATATGAAAAGTATTAGAAATGCATCTAATGAATGCTATTACAGCCCATTATTATGGATCCATAAGTCATGACATATACATGAAGATCATTGAAGGATCCAAGTTGCCTGAAGCAACGAATTCCCGGGAATACACAAAATTAAGTTGAGCTTCATATAGTTTGAAACAGTTTGGGTATTTACAATGATTCTTGCATATGTTCTCTATGTGTTTGATATAATTAGTTCATATATGAATTTCTATTATTTTTATGATTTAAATATTTTTGGAACTCCTGAAGAAGCTTCCAAATACCGTGTTATGATCGGTCCTGAAGTACCCTATCAAAATGAAATTTATTTTACTCGTAACATGAACCTGAAGCTTTAAGCTTATTGGCAAGATATGATGTTACTCTTATCTTCGGGATATAATAGACATGATATTATATTAACCCCGTAAGTCCGAACAGAATATAGTTGGTTTTGCAGATGCAGGTCCTTTATTTGATCCATATAAAGCACAGACAGATATCTACTACAACTTTACATATGAAATTGCTATATCATCGGGACCACAAAAGCATGATGGCGAGAAAGATGCACCAACAACAAATTATGATGATAAAGCTGCCTATATTGTCCAATTAAAGTAATGACGTATCAAAAGTGATCAGACAAAGCACACGTCACCAGAAGTTGACAAGGATGCGACGACATCAAGAAATCAAGGGAGGCTAATATGAGGGGGAGTAGAATACGCACTGCACTCTTTTTTCCTTCACCAAGTTTTTATCCCACTGGGTTTTTCTTGGTAAGGTTTTAATGAGGCAGTTACCCCAAAAAACGTATTCTACCCAAAGTACAACAGTATTCAAGGGGGAGTGTTATAAAACGTGTAAGACATGCTTGAAAGACACCTCCGTGGACAATCGCTGCGGCATACAAAAGTCGGGGTGGGGGGGCATCATATGCATGAAAGCACTCCTCCATGGTAATTGCTCTCTTTGCTAAACTATCAACAACAAAGTTACATTCACGAAAGACATGCTTGAAAGACACCTCCCAAGGTTGCTGGGTGAGATGTTGGATACAATCCATTAGTGGAGTGGTGGTGAACCGGTTATTCTGCCTTCCAGAGATGAGGGCGAGGACTTCCGTATTGTCCACCTCGACCTCCAGAGATGATATTCCCATGGTTGCGGCTAATGTCAAGACGTCATACACCGCTAATAGCTCCGCCTTGAATGGACCGCAATGTTGTAACCTGTGCGTAAAGCCTGAATCCATCGTCCATCCGAGTTACGGATCACTCCTCCTACACCTGACTGACCCATAAAGGGACAGTAGGAGCCACCCGAGTTTGCTTTGAAAGTACCGATTGTCGGAGCCGTCCATCTAATGATTCCGGACATTGAATCATGGGTGAATGCTACTGTTGTTACTATGCCAAGATGTCCTTTCCTAACCATCATTTCATTCTACATACTGGCTGCATTTATAAACGTCACTTCTCCTTGAGCTGTGCCACTGTGTGCCACTCGGTTAATAAGAAAAATTCAATACATGCATGTCAACTGTAAACAGCTAGCCAAAACAATAATTACATTTTAACCACCAAAACTCTAGTAAAATTTCAAATTACCACCTGAATTATTTTCGCCCTAATTTCACCACCTAAACAATGTTGGATTTCAATTAGACACTTCCATTAGGTTTCAGTTAGTTTATTTGACGGAATGTGGGGATGAGAAACACGTGGCAATATCATAGCCATTCAATAAGTTTTTAATTTTTATCAGGCAAAAAATATAAAACACTTATATCAAATGAAAAAAAAATATTGAGAAATCAAAAGAATTCGTCGCCTCCATCGCCGCCGTCTCTTCCCTGTTCTCCTTTTCTCCTTTTCCTCCTCCTCCTCCTCCTTCTTCTTCTTCTTGATACTTCCTTGGCCTCCCTCTCTTGTTCTTCACAAATAAATCGCCACCACTGCCGTTCACCTTCCCTCCCAACCTCTACTAATCACCGTCACCAGAGCATCACACCACCAGCCACATCGCTCCTTTCTATGCCTATGCTCTCCATAGCACCAACCATGTCCATACCCATCATCTGTGGCAGGATGCCATGCTGCTGACCGGGATGGGAGTGTCGGTGTCCGAATGCCGGTTGGCCCAAAAACGGTGCTTTCTCCATCAGAAGAAGGGTTTAGTGAAAAGAAAATAGAAAAAAAAAATCCATTAAACAAATCGCCACCACTTGCATCGACACTTGATTGATTTGTATAGACAAATGATATGTCTTAGAAATAGTGTTGCCGGAGTCTGGCTTTGTTTAGGGGATGGAATTGCTTGTCGTGATTTTTTTTCTTCTCTTTCCTTGTTATAATATTTTTTTGTTTTGGTGTTTATTGTAATATTATGACCGGGGCATTCTGCGGGCGGTGTGCAATGAAATCGGGCGACTCGTTCGCCTCGACCATAATACCGAGGATGCATTGAGAGGGCGCTATGCCCGTGTAGCAGTGGAACTGGATCTTTCCCAACCCTTACAATCTCAAGTGTTTGTTGATGGCATTTGGTATTTTATTTCATACGAGAACATCCCTCAAATTTGTTTCGAATGTGGCTTTGTAGGTCATCTTCCATCGGCATGCCCATCCAGGACGGCGGCGAATGTGCAACAGGTTGAAGCCCAGGAAACAGGACAGGAAGTGAATGTGCAGGGAACCCATTGTGCACCAACCCCTTCACGCCTGCAACCTTCTGCAAGACCGCTGCGAGGAGAATGGATGATCGCTAGCCGGAGACGCCGTCCGCCGCGGACACCCGGTGGAGCACCAACCAATAAGGAAACAGGATCAGGAAAGGAAGTTTCCAGCAATCCCATTTCGGGTTCCAGATTTGACATCCTGCAAGATTATGTGACCGTTGAACGTCCACAGAGCTCCCGAAAAGGAAAGGCGAGTGTCAATGATAATCAATTGAAGGAAAAGGCGAATCCCATTCAAAGCTCCAAATCTAGTATTCCTATACCGGTGATTTCCCCCCCGAAGAATTCTCCCTGTCCCGAAATTAACTCCTCTAATGCCTCCACCATTGGAGACCAGATTATAACCCCGGATACCACCTGTAATTCCGCAGATGGTAGTAACACCACTGGCCATATCACTGTACCATCCCAGGTGCCAATCAACCCGGTATTAACGAAACCACCAACTTCCCCATCTCAGTTCCCAATGTGGAAGGCACCCTCTGAGGAACCCTCAGTGACACTTAAACAGCCCAAACCGGCTATCCCAAATCCCATGCAAAACCATGCAACCACCAGTATTGGCAAAATTGCCCCTGTTCCCCACAGGTCTACCAAATCTAAACCCTATGCACGACTACTGCACAATCCAAAAACCACTATTGAGACCCCTCCAATGCCCAACCTTGTCCCCCCCACTGCCAATACTACGCCTACCCCATTTAAACAGAACCCCGACCCTCCTCCCTCTAATGTTAGTGCACAACCTTTGGAAGTCTCTTTTGACACTAAGAACCTGGGGCATAGTGAACCAATAAAGTCACCAATAGTGGAGGATCATGTAATGCTACTGGAGGATGATCTGGACACGCGCGATCAGCAGTTGTCGACTATTCCTTCCGACCCTGTAACCCAAGTTCGGTCAGACCCTTCTGCCAACCAGCAAGGGACCCCCGCTCCCACTGTCTAAACACGCCCGAATGGTAACGAATCTTTCACAATTTATTTTATGGATCAATATAAAACAATTGTTTGGAATTGTCAAGGTGCAGGTAGCAAGAAGTTTCAGCGAGCTACAAGGGATTTAGTCCAGTCGCATCGCCCATGCATCATGGTGTTTCTAGAAACATGGGTCGAGTTCAGTCGTGTGGAACAATTCTTACAGGCATTGGGTTTCGATAAATGTATTGTTATGAATCCAGTGGGTTTTTCAGGAGGCCTATGGGTGGTTTGGAAATCGGTTATGGTAAGTTTACAGGCCCTTGCATGCACAAGGCAGTTTATACATGCAGCGGTCACAACTGATGTTGGGACGAGATGGTTGTTCACCAGTGTATATGCAAGCCCTACCCCATCCCTAAGGGACAGCCTGTGGAAGGATCTACTGAACCTGGCTTCATCAATTCAGGAGCCGTGGCTTTTAGCGGGTGACTTTAACGTCATCTCTGATACATCTGAGAGAGCTGGCCGAGATACTTCGAAAATAACCATATGCAAGAAATTTGCCAATTTTATCTCACAGGCTAATCTTGTTGACCTGGGCTTTATTGGCACACCCTTTACATGGGAAAGGGGCAATGTCAGGAAGAGGTTGGATAGGGGCCTCTCAAATACTGCATGGAGATTATTGTTTCCAGAAGCTACTGTCAAACATCTAATTTGTTCTAAGTCGGATCATCATCCGCTCCTCATTAACCTCGACAATCTAGCCCCACAACTTGGACGGCGGCCGTTCCGTTTTCAGCTAGCATGGGCTACACATCCTGACTTCAAACGGGTAGTCGCCGCGAATTGGATGTCAGATAACCCGTTGGGTAGCTGCACAAAACAATTAGCAGATTCACTCATGAAATGGAATACCACCGTTTTTGGCAATGTATTTAAGCGGAAGAACCACCTACTCAGACGCTTGGAAGGGATCAGGAAGGCGAAGGATGAGAATAGGTGTGGCCCCTCCTTGCGCCGTATTGAAAAACAACTTAAACAAGACCTGGACCGAGTGCTCTTCCAGGAGGAACTTCTTTGGTATCAGAAATCACGCAGTAAATGGATAAGTGGAGGAGATAGGAACACCAAATTCTTCCATGCCACTACCATCACCCGTAGACATAGAAACAAGATCAAGGGGTTGAAGTTAGGCCAAGATTGGTGCTTTGATGACGAAACTCTGCAGACAGAAGCTGTCCGGTTTTACCAACAACTATTTTCTACAGTTAACCAACAACCGGTGGCTTACGATATCCGCGGTTGCTTTCCCACTATCTCTGCTGATTCCCTCTCTTCCTTGAAGGTTGCTGCACTAGAGAAGGAAGTTAAGTTGGCACTTTTTGACATGGGACCTCATAAGGCACCAGGAATTGATGGATTTCCTGCTGCTTTCTTTCAACAAAATTGGGATATTGTGAAGGAGTCTTTGTGTAACTTTGTGAATAAGGCAATTGAGCAGGGTTCTTTTGATGCCTCTCTCAACAAAACCCTTCTGGTTCTTATCCCTAAACTCGTTAACCCTGAATCATTTATGCAGTTTCGCCCTATTTCTCTATGTAACGTTACTTACAAACTTCTTTCTAAAGTTCTTGTCAATAGATTAAAACCTTTGATGGCTAACCTTGTTCTCCCATATCAGTCTTCTTTTGTACCAGGACGTCAAATAACAGACAACGTGATTGTTGTTCAAGAAGTTATCCATTCCATGCATATTAAAGGCAAAGGGAAAAAGTTTATGGCGATTAAACTTGACTTAGAGAAAGCATACGACAAACTCCGTTGGGATTTTGTTCAAGACACCCTTGTTGATATTGGCCTTCCCCCGGAAGTCATTAATCTAATTTTGTTTTGTTTGTCATCTACATCTATGCAGGTACTCTGGAATGGAGAGAAAACTAGCACATTCGCACCCTCCTGTGGACTTCGTCAGGGAGACCCTTTATCACCTTATATTTTTGTTCTTTGCCTTGAACGTCTATCCCAAGCTATCTGTGCGGAAGTGAATAACAATCGATGGCTGCCTTTTGTTGCAAAACGCAATGGACCCCCTATTTCACACATGTTCTTTGCTGATGATTTAGTTCTGTTTGCAGAGGCCAGTATGGCGCAAGCTGACATTATCTCCAATTGCCTTGCAAAATTTTGTATCAGTTCTGGACAACGGATTAGCAAGCCAAAATCCAGAATTTTCGTTTCCAAAAATGTATCCAAGTCACTTGCACAAGCAATCAGTACAAAATGTGGCATCCCCCTCACTGACCAGCTTGGCAAGTACTTGGGCATTCCTCTGATACATGGTCGTACTAGTACCAAGACCTTCCAGTTCATAAAGGAGAAAGTGGCAAATAGATTAAGTGGTTGGAAAGCATCCTCATTATCCTTCGCAGGCCGCTTGACCTTGACCCAATCAGTATTGCAAACAATACCATCCTATACCATGCAAATGATGTCGATACCGTATACCGTTTGTGATGAGGTTGACAAGCAAGCCCGGCAGTTTCTATGGGGCTCGACCAAAGATGACAGGAAACCCTCTTTAATTAGCTGGGAGAAGGTTTGCCTACCTAAGGATGCTGGAGGGCTCGGACTTCGTTCGATGCGACAAGCTAATGAAGCATTTCTAGTGAAACTTGCATGGAAATTTTTAACGTATCCTGACTCTCTGTGGGTACGACTTCTCAAATCCAAATATGGTGTGGACTCTAACTCTTTCCCTAAAATGATTTCAGGTCCTAGATGCTCTCATGTATGGAGGGGGATTTGCAAAGCATGGCCAACACTGCAAGAGGGCACCTCATGGATTGTTGGGAATGGTAGAAATACTCATTTCTGGACAGATTGTTGGCTTGGGAATGAAAGGAATCTTGTCACCCATGCCACCCAACCGGTGCCTGATGATCACAAGTTTCGTGATGTGAGGTCCTATGTGCTAAATGATGGGTCATGGGATTTTGGCTGCTTACAACATTACCTACCCGCAAACATTCTTGGGCTACTTGCTCTTTCCCCCACTCCTTCACGGGAAGATGAAGATATTGCCATATGGGAAGCTACCGGTTCGGGCGTATGCACCGTCAAATCCGCTTACAACCTCATTGTCAAGAACCCAATACCGCCAAACAAGGAACCATGGCACACCATTTGGTCATGGAATGGGCTGCCCCGGGCGCGCTCATTCCTCTGGCAATTGGCCCACAATGCCATTCTCACCAATGCGGAAAGAGTGAGACGTCATATGTCTACCGTAGACACGTGTCCACGATGCAGCCAGCAGGCAGAAACGGCATTCCACGCAGTTAGGGACTGCAGGTACGTGAAAACCATTTGGCTCCAACTGCTACGCCCTGAGTGTTGGCACACCTTTTTTGCAGGGCACGATCTCGCTTCATGGATACAACAGTCCTTACGTGCGGAGTATGGGAACAATTTTGAGAGTCCGTGGTCATACATATTTGGGCTGGCAACATGGCTGATTTGGAAGAACCGCAATGCTCTTGTCTTTGGTACAACGGACTTCGTGGAGGACCCTTCCCAACTCAGTGCCTCCATTATCCATTACGCTCATTCAGTCTGGAGAGAGACATCACATGTAGCCAACCTTCAACTAGGTAGCTCTACTGAAACGCGGCTGATTGGTTGGTCTGCACCGAACCCAGGGGTGTTCAAAGCCAATACAGACGGTGCCTTCAACCCTTCGTCACAACGGTCCGGAGCAGGAGGAGTGATCAGAGACTCCACTGGTGCTTGGCTTCAGGGGTTCACCCATAGATTACCCCACTGTGGACCCTTTTTAGCAGAACTATGGGCAATCTACGATGTCTTAACCATCGCCCATAGCATGAAAATACAAACACTGACAGTTGAAGTGGATAACGCGGATGTCCTTGAGTTAATTCATGGACGACAGCGCAACCGTTTCTCCTCTCTACCACTTCTGGACTGCATTCGACATCTACTTCACCATTCGTGGATTGTGTCTTTCAAACATGTGTTCCGGGAAGCTAACTTCCTCGCTGATTGTTTAGCTAAGAAAGCCCTGACCTTGGATGAAGGCTTAATAGCCTATGATGTACCACCTGATTTCTGTATGGCGTTGCTTGTGGCTGATGCCAATGGTGCCACGGTTACGCGTAACTTTATGAATTAATATAATACATGCACTTTTTCACCAAAAAAAAAAAAGTAGTGTAGTCTAATAACTTTGGAGCAAACTAAGATTACTTGATTAGGCCTTGGCATACTTAACACATTTAATAAGCATGCTAACTTTTCACTTTCCAAGGCTTATTTGATATTTTAAATTAAATGAAACATTACATTAAATTAGGTAAGTTATTACTAGTCTAATCCTAAATCATTCATGAACCAGGATATTCTATTCAATTAAAACGTGATAAACAGATAATACACTGGAAAAATTCACTTGCGAGCTGCAACCGCACATCATTCCATATCAAAAAAAAAAAAAACGCATATCGTTACTGAAATTTTGAGGGATAGTAAATAATTTATATGGTTGACAAGATAATTGAATAATGAATTATATAGTAAGAATTTCTCACTAAATCCTCTTCCTCACGTGTACATGGGCAATAAAATAATTGAAGTTTAATGTTTGTTATACTAATATTTTCTTACTAAATTCTCATACTAACATACGGATGGATATATATGGGTGATCATATATAAGGTAATTGGTTTTTTATTAAAAAAAAAAGATTTTCTAACCAAATTCATATGTATATGAATGATAATGTAATTGAACAATACTAAATACTAAGATTTTATTACTAATAATCAACTTTGTATATAATAAAATTATTGCCATTAATAGTAATGTCTAATTAGTATCATTTATCAAACCTTACCATTTTAGCGTCTCTCTTCTTATAAATAGAAAATATGACTCTTCACTCTCACCATCTCAACACAAACCCACACATATACTATATATATTCCTGAGTTAACCTCTCACCAAGGAGCAAATGAAGAAGTTGTCGTTCAAATTGACCTTATTGGTAGTAATTTTGGTCACTGCATCCTGTAAGTAATCTGTCTTCTCCTTAGTCACTCTTAATATTATTTGCACCTATGCACCATATATATATGTATTGCTATAGCTGGTTACAATTCATATTGATTAGTCTTTACAATTTTTGTTAATTGGTAATTAACACTCTAAATCTGTGAACAAAATTCTTTTGAAATATTTTGACAGGTTTTCTAAATGGATATGGATCAAGAGAAATGAGACCCAAGCTAGTGGAGCAAGGGTGGGTGTCGCCTAATTTTGTGTGTGGTAGGGTTGATGACTGCCAAGGCAAATGTGGGAGCTGTGCTAATATTATGTGTGCTAAAAATCGATGCTATTGCAAATATTCTCCTCAAATAAATATGCCCTGTGATCCTCGTGCGTAGATCCATGATGGAGATAAAAATCCATGAGTATATTATAATGAAATAAAACTAATAGAGATAACATATTAATAAAATCGAAAAAGTTATTATACAATATTTTGTGTATCAGTATGTTTAACTGTTTAATTAATGTAACATTAAGTTATAGCACGGGGATAGAGAGCAATTTGCAATGCACAACAATATAAAGTTTAAACTTTGTGTTGCACCGCAAAATCTCATACTCCTTTTTCCTTTGATGTGGACGATGATGTTTTATTAAGACAATCTCCTATAGTCATATTCCTAAGAATAAAGGAAAAGAAAAACCTACGCCATAGCCTGTCCGTTGCCCAAGAACACTGATCAGGTTCTCAAAATAATCTCCTGAAGCGCCATGATGCTTGATAGAACACTCATGCTTTAAGCTAGTCACAACGAGCATTGATTCCATTCCATTACATTCGATTACATCAACCATGCGGTGATAGCAAGGTTTCCAAGTATGATAAAGGTTGGTCGATTGGAGGCCAAGTACAATTTCGTTTAGTTTGCTCCTTAAGAATTTTGCATTCCTGATTCTCTAAATTGCAGATGAACAGTGTTCCTGTGTAACCGTGAGGATCAAAATTTCCTAAATCTCTATCTTTATCCTACAGGAAAAGGGAAGGACAACGCAGTAGGGGTAGTGGTAGCAGTAGGAGTGTGGAGACGGAATGGATATCAATTTGGTCCAAGAAGCACCTACCCCATACTCCCTCATATACCACACCTCATATCCCTCGTATTCAAATTATGATCTACACTGTCTATGCAATACCCAAAACCAAGGCATCCGCCTAGAACCATCAATGAACCTGGGGTTGCAACAAAACCATCCGCTAAAGAGATGCTATCAAAATCTTCCCTTTGTATATGAAAACTAGCAATCATGCATGATGGCGTCAAAATTATCATCATCATCACCATCTACTACTGCTAACACCCAATGGATGCTGCCTGAAAAGCATATAGAGAAGTGATACAAGGCCTAATCACACTATCTCGCCAGACATTAGTTTTTAGACAAAGTACCTTCACCTCTAGTGGATCGCCATAAAATAAGACACCTCGTATCAGTTTGTAGTCATCCATGGATAGATCATAAGCAAAACCATACATATCATCCTTTCTATCAATGTGCGGATCCTTCCCACCAAGACAAGGCAATGCCCTACATTCTCTTGTCAAAGGATTCCACAAGGTGTGGACCGTGTTCTTTGCCATCCATACCAATCCATCACAGGACCTTGCTATATCCAGGGATTTAGGTTTTTTGTAGCCTTCTCGAGGAGGTAACCAATAGTCGCTTCGTCACAGATCTTGGTACTAATGATGTTATTGACCACGTAGTCAATCTGTTCATTGTCTTCTATTCATCTACTAACCAATGAATAGCTCTATTCAATGTTATCCCTCCTCCATGAAAGGATTATACTATCTCGCCAGACATCAGTGTTTAGAAAAAGTACCTTCACCTTCATGTCTACCGAATCATATTCATCATAAGATATGATGCTTTGTATGAGTTTGTAGTTGTCTAGGGATGGATCATGAGCAAAACCACAAATGATGTCCCCTGCATACACATTCTTCCAACTAGGACAAGGGCAATGCCCTATATTCTCTTGTCAAAGGATTCCACAAAGAATGGACTTGTTAATTGTCAAAGGATTCCATAAAAAGTGGACCTTGTTCTTTGTCATCCACACCAATCCATCACCAGATTATGTTATTGACTACGTAGTCAATTTGATCATTGTAGTCAATTTGATCATTGTCTTGTTTTCTTTTTGATGCGAACAATATATTTTATTGTTTCACAGTATTTACAATCATGCACATTTGTCAAGACTCATGACCCCTGGTACACAGCACAATTAGAAACAGAACAAAGAAATGCTCTGATACACATAAACAGAGCCAAACTACCGGGGCGGAAAGCCACCTGATGCTGTTGCATCAGTTCAACAGATGCTCTATTACAACATAATAGAGCAAAACCTCTCATAAGAAAATTAACTTGGATTATCTAATAAGTTGTAACGCAGTTTTGGACCTTCCCAAATTTCTGAAGGCTTCCAATTTCAGATTGGCTTTGAGAACCACTAGAGCACACGATATCTCTCCTTGAAGGAGACATCCTACCCAAAAAAAGGTTCGAATAATAGATACAAGCTTGGCCTTCTTGGTGGGGAGACCATGCTTGGGCGAGGAATTTAGGGTTAGTATTTGAGCAGTCGCGGGTGTGGTGGACATGGCGTCTGAGGAAACTGACACTTGATATGAAGCGCCCCGACCCGTATTTACCGTAACACAGTAAACACGTGCCGAAACTATTCATAATGATAGAACAGACAGTACGACGTGCAAATATTATACAATAGCAACTACCAATACAACTGTCACCCACACTCGGGGACCATTACTCAATCCAAACACAGTGCTCTCAGCAGCAGCAGATAATACCAGTAATATACATATCACAGGAAATCAGCAGTACAGCAATATATAACACACAGCAGCGGAAATGTAGTACAGCATCATAAGCAATAGAATAGCAGCGGAAGACTTATGCACATGCAACGGTGGTATGGATCCGGAGTCAGGTGGAGAAGAAAGCAGCAGCCATCGAACGTCGTACCTGAACTACGGAAACAACTTAACCTACGGGATGAAACCCCGCAGGCAAGGGGTGAGTCCGAAGTGCTCACCGACGAAGGATAAACAGTGATATGCAAGCAACCGTAATACTTAAAAGCAATCACAGTCAAGCAGCAACATATCTCAACAACTGAGCCAAGGCCAAAAGAATATTTATTATTATTACCAATTTTATCTTCTGGGCCCCCGTCACTGGACAAGCTAGGGTCGTACCTGGTTATCAATTAATTTCGGATACTAGGTCAAGAGCCAATCCACATATCAGAACAACCGGATATTCGTCATATCCGAGCCACCGCGGATATTCGGCATATCCGAGCCACTGGGTATTCGGTATACCCTAACCACAGGCGACGTCATGCCAACCAGATATTCGGCATATCTGAGCCACTGCGGATATTCGGCATATCCGAGCCACTGCGGATATTCGGCATATCCGAGCCACTGGGTATTCGGTATACCCCAACCTCAGGCATGACGGGCCAACCAAACCAAAAACCGACCATAGCATCCCAGAATTAATTTTCAAACCATCGTGTCGTACCACCACTTTCCACATGACAATTATATCAATATCTCAAATCAATTCCAATCTCAATTCCAATTTCTTTTTCACAATTTCCACAGTCAATAGTTCAACATCAATCTCAGCATAATATCCACAGAATCAATATCACAGTCCAAAAGCAACAATAATATCCACAGCAGATATTCAGCCAACAATCAACAATTCAGCAGTTCAATCGAACAACAAAGCACACAAAGTATTACAGGCAACATAACAAGGGTTATCCATCCTCACCTTAGTCGATATTCAATTATGGAATTGTCCAGCAAGTTCCAAGTCCGGTTCCTCAGCAAATTGCTCGTTGTCAACTCCTATATCAATCAATAATATGCACATATAAGATGGTATGCAAATGTTATGCTAATACTGTATACCGTAAATTAAATATAAACTCGGCTCGGTTACTCTCCCGGATTGATTCCATTATTATCATCATTCACCATTTATTTCAAGTGTCAAAAATACCCTTCTATACTTTTTCCTATACCCGGGTACTATTCCGGTATTATACTTTGATAATACCCTTTCCATAATTATTTCTTAAGTATGTACTTTCCAAAATACTATTTCTACAATTTATTATCCATATATACGTTCCCAAAATTATTTTCCAAAATTATTTCCTCAAAATATTTATTTCCACCATAGCATATTTTCCCAATCTCATTTTTATTTTCTTCCATTTTATTTCTCTTTCTCAGATTTCATTTTCTTTCTATTTCTTTTTTTTAAAATCAGACTGGGCCCAAGGGTTAAGCCCAAACAGTCCTAGGCAAGCCCAGATCATCAGGCCCAGGCAGACCAAGGCGAAAAGCCCAAAGCCCAAGTCATCAGCCCATAAATACTATCCAAAAGCACCAGCCCAAGTCCATGAACCAGACACGACCCGACCCAGAGCCATATACCTCGGGTCAACCCGACCCAAACTCCATACATCCGGGTCGTGTTCACCTCGTGAACTGCAGCGTCGGCGCGACGGTCGGCACGGGATGGAGACGCGTCGGCGAAGGCAAGGCGTCTCAAGCAAGGCGCGATCGGAGCGAGGAGGAGGCGCGGCTGTTGGCGCGTCCTGCCGCAGCTGACGACGGCGGTAGGAGGAGGTGCAGCCCGTCGGGTTCTCCGTCGTTGGCGGCGCGTCGGGAGGCGCAATCGGGCGGCGAGGGTCGCGTCAGGTTGGCGACGGCATGGGGAGCGTGATGGCGTGGGTGGTGGAGTGAGAGGTGGCTCGGCCGGTGACTCAAGGTGGCGGCAACGGGGTGAGGAGAAGAGAAGAAGAAGAAGAAGAGGGGTATGGGTGACGTGTCAACTCCTGGTTGGCTGGGGTGTATGGGTTTTGTTATTTTATTACTTCTTTTCCTGGTTTTAGTTGTAGGAAGGAAACCGGCAATGGGGAAACGGTACTGGGTTGGGTTCTTTTTTGCAAAAACAAAGAAGGAAGAAAATGAGTTTTGAAGGTTGCTGGGAAGCTGGGTGTGTGTATGGTGAGGCAGAAGAATATGATTACAGCTTATAGGCGTCCAAAATACTGGTAAGTCACAGGCTACACAGGAGATGGCGGCTGAATTATTGAACTTCAATTATGCAGTTACTATGCTGCATGTGAAGTGTGACCCACCTGGACCAGAAAATATCCATTATACCCTCTTATCTTATTTCTGGTCTGATAATTCGAGGATAAACCCGGCTTTTTCGAAGATTCCCGGACCCGGAAAAATTCCAACTTTGGTCCGTAAAATCCGCAGAAAAATCCCGGACGTGGGACTATGCTTGGTTTCAGAATCCAATACTCGATTTACCACAATTTAATTACCCAAGCTTAAAAATCAATAGTAAATTACTGTAGATTAACTTAAACAGTCCCGGTAAAAATGAAATTTTTACCTGGGCTGTTACATGATATGAGATCAAGCCATGATTTGCATACAAGCTTGAATTGACCTAAAAACTTCGGTGGGATTCTATATAAAATCTCCTCAACCACGTCTAGTGGTAGATATCGCCTGTCTAATTCCTTCATGCTTCAAATTCAGTAATAGACAATAGATAAAAGAAGTGGCGCAGTCTTGCTCGATCTGTATATTGTGTTGTATATATAGTCCTATAAAACCTTAAACGATATAAGCAATATATTGATAAACTATGTACTGAGGATATATATATATTTAGGGTTACCTTATATATATATAGCAGAGACACTTTTCAGGAGAGATTAGAGAGAAGACACCTGGAAATTGGAAAGCATATAAATGTGTTGCATTTATAATTATCTTAGTTATTATTTTATAATTAACTTATTTTTTTATCTCTTTTTAAAATCAATGATAAGATGTTGATAAGATGATCTTATTATTTTAATTTTTTTATAAAATCTGATAAGATGATTTGAATAGCTTCTAACATGTTTTTTTATTTCCAGGGCATCAACTTTTTCTATTTAAATACATTCTCTCTTTGTAATATTATTTTTTCATAATTCATTCTCTATAAAAAAAAATACATTTATTTGTAAATTTTCCTACTACACAAGTATGTTTTACTTCTTCTCAGCAATCATTCAAGGGGTGTAATTTTTTCTATTTATATTGATTGTATTTTTTTATACATTATCATCATTATTTTTCCTATATTATTTTATGTAACTAATTAAATTATGTTTAAATTTTTTCAAAAAAAAATATCAATATTCTGTGTTATTTTTAATATGCTAAGTTTTACTACATTTTAATTTATTATTATAAAAATAAATAATATTATATAATACAAAAACTTATAATTACGATCAAACCAAACCTAAATTCCAGGCCCGTGTATTACACGGGATGTATACTAGTATTATATATATATATATATATATATATATATATATATATATATATATATATATATATATATATATATATTTGACTCCAAAACGGTACATTCATCCTCGTAAATCTTAACATATACAGGCCTTTTTACGACATCTATCGTTTTTTTTTTTTTTAGAAAAGGAGCATTCTTCATTCATATAAACAGATCTAAAGATCTGAAATTACATAGCTAAAGATCTAATATAGCAAAAGCATAAGAAAAATTC